>CABHPH010123708.1:53179-63529 GCA_902168325.1 Peromyscus nudipes
CCTCCTCCCTCTGCTCCTCCTCCCTCTGCTCCTCCTCCCTCTGCTCCCCCTCCCTCCTCCTCCATATCCCCTGCTTTTTTTCCTACTCCACCTTTTTTCCTAGACAAGGTCAAATTTATCCCAAACTGACTTCAAACTCTCAGTGTAGCTCAGGACTACCTTCAACCTTTTCTCCTCCTGTCTTTCCCTCTTGGGTACTTGGATTACAGGCATGTGCTACCATGCCTGGTTTATGTGGTGCCAAGGCTGGAACTCAGGCATTGTGCCAGCCAGATAAACACTATACTAATTTAGCAACACCCTTAGCCTTTTAGTTTATTTAAATTTTAATTGATTTCCCTAATCATGAAATATTACACAATTGCTAGAAAACAACATAATATAAATAATTAGAAAATAAAGCCTAAAATAGAAAACTAGTGGCTTTCATTTTCTTTTTTTTTTTTAATGGTTCTGCATTATTTATTAAGTTAGGAGTATACATTGAGCCAGCCACCATAGGGTGGGCACATGGCCATGCCCATCGCTTTGTCACATTAAGAAAATAACTCTTTGAATTGCATTTCAACTGCAATAACACCATTCTGGAAGAAAAAAAAATACCCTCAAATCAATGCTGCATACACAAGAGAGGGCTTCAGAACTAGTTTCCAAGATTCCTTGTTTCTTGACTCCTTGATGCAAGCAGCGTTCTTGTTTTCAGCCCTAAGAATATGAAGTGCAGCCAGAGCCGCAGGGTTTCTATGTGACACTTCATAGACAGAGCTTGTCTGATGTACTGAAGAACCAAACACCCCTCTGGATGGCCAGGGCCAACCACAGCTGGAACCAAGTCCCCAGAACTCAGTAGCACTGAGATTCCAGCAACACCCACAGTTAGTAGTCCAGCACTGGAAGTTCTGGCATCCCAGGGGAAAAAAACCAGCAACACACTTGAATGACAGTGACTCAAGTGGTCGGAAAAACAAGGTGGTTGATGACCTTCAACCAGCTGCTGGCCACCATCAGGTCCCATCCAGAGTCTTACTTCCCAGGTCACAAACTGCAAAGGAATTGTCGCACAAATATGTATGTCACAGGATCCAATATAAGTCATGGGACGTGCAAGTGACAAAGTTTTCCAAATACCTTCCCCCCATAATAAAATAATCTTAATAAAAACATAATTTAAAGGAAGTTTCAAAAGCAGAGTGTAAAATCATAGTTGTAAAGTATCAAAAGTTGAAGCCTTTCTTGAAGAATCATCCACATCAGTCCTGATGTATTGGTGGAAACTTCAGTTCAGTGACTTCAGAGTCACGGCTGCTGCTTCTGGCACTGTAAATGTCCCTGGGTGAGAGCCAGCAACCTTTCTGCAGGTAGTACAGGAGCTTCCAGACAGAGGGCAGAAGAAGGCCAAAGTAGGGCAGGGAGGGCTTGAAAGGACTGGACAGCAACCCAGGGTGATTCTACACCCCAAGGAAGAATGGGTGATCTTCCAACTCCACAATCTCCATCCTCTTGCCTCCAACAAGTTGGCCAACAAACTTCAACCCTTGTTCTTCCAAGCACTTTTTCAAGACTGGATTCACCTCAGATCGGTGGTGGTGCCTCTCTTCCAAGTAGTCTGTGTCTCCCTAGAGTTCCCTCATGATTGAGTTCTTGATGTGGATCAGGATTCTCCCCCGCCCCCCGGCCCAGCAACTTATAGAAAGTAGAAGAAAATGAGAACCATTTGTGGTGGCCTTCATTTTCTTCTACCCTGTATATGTTGCTGTAGAGTGAGAATCATTATGTATGTATTCTTTGCTCTCCTGCTCAATTAATTTCACAAACAAGGATTCTATTAGCAAGAAAGAAGTTTGTCCTATCTATAACTTTAAGAACTCCTTCCTCACAGTTAAAGCTAGCAGCCATGATTTGCTGCTTTCTATCCCAAATCACCCAGTGATGCAAGGAACACATCTTTAGTTCATGGAGAAGGAAACTGACAGATGAGGTTTTGTCTTGCCAGTATCATAAGGCTGAGAAGTGTCATCTGATGATTCATGCTCAGATTCTAGGCCCTGCTGTTCCTAGATTGAATCCACTCTTTTGCTTGGATACAAACAAAGCCATTGTAGCACATAAGCTAATTTTAATCTGGATGCTCATCCCCCTATGTTCAGCTCCTCACTGCTGACATGGAGTATGCATTTACCATGACCACCTGGAAGAAGTTTGCTGTATCAGCAGTTCAGCTCATGGACTTCCTAGATTTGGAGTCTTTGCTGGTTCTGTAATACCAAGGGGAAATGACTTTCCTCTCTCCACTTAGAATTCATTATTGGTTTGTAAGAGGCTCAGTGTGGGACACCAGTTACCAAATACAGGAAGGCCTCCTGGGAGGTGTGGGGACTGACTAATTGGTTCTGTCTGCCAGGCAGGCATGTAATGCTGCCTTGCCAGATGGCAGCCACAGTTGCCTGGTACAGAAACCCTCATTACCACCTTGACTAAGTGGTAAATGGAATCCTGCTGTAGTTATAGAAGCACACCAATCAGAACAACTTCCAGATCTTTATCACTCATACATAGATAAAAATAAGCCTGGGAGGTAGCCCACAATCTGGACAGATTAATTTGCCCCGAAAGAAAAGTTACTGATGAAGACTGATCCAGCATGAAGGACGCAAGCAAACATCAAATAGCAGATGATGGTCAAAGGATGTCCTTAATAGGAGGTAGGGATTAGCATGTTATGAAAACACAATACTTTATATATGCAAGAATAGTAAGACATCTAGAAATCAACAGGACAAGCCTCAACTTCACACCTGAATGAGGCTCAGAGATCTTGAAGGAGTTGTCTAAGGTCTCCTAAGATGAGAATTGGACTATTACGTAACTAATCTTTTTCTTCCTATGGATAACCCTGTGAAAATGTTTCAAACATGCACACACAGTTTCTCAAAAACATTAGTTCCGATTTCTCTGCTAAAAAAATTCTTTTAAAGAATGTGTGACTAACATCAAAGACAGTAACACGATTTTAAAATATAAATTAGAGTGCCTACAGCATCTGGCAGTATGAAGATAAAAGTGTGAGTGCTTTCATTTTACTAGCTATCACAGCCAGTCTGCAACAGTGCTCTTCAAAGCCCTGGTGCATAGTTGGCATTTGGCTACATGGTAGAACCCTATGATTTTGCCTTCATTGTAGAGATGAATAGACAGATATGAGGGGACTTCCCACTTACATGTGTATTTACAATTCAATTCTCCATGTTCAAAGCAGGGTCTTTGTTCTTGCTCATCTTCCTCTGACTTGATTCCAAACGGTCTCTGTTGCACTCCTGCATTTGCACCAGCAAGAAATCTAGACGTGTCTTCCTCTTCTCACTCCATAACTCTGATGTCCAAACAGTCACTGAGTTCCTTAAATTAGTCCTTTCCAGTGTCTCTTTCTTTTGTTTCTTCTGTTATTGATCTAATCAGAGTCCTATTCTGTCTTACTATAGCGATTCTAATGATTTTCACACCCCTGGATTTTTTTTTGTTTGTAAACTCCCCTCCTTGTACTGGCCAGCTATTACAAGAAATGTTGCCATGTAACGCCTAGTATTTGCATGGTTTATGACAATTACCATGTGCACTAACATCTACAGGTGTGAGCTAAGTCAGCCTTAATTGATCCCAGTTGGAATTGGCTGGGCTGTCTCCAAACTGTAAATTTGTTTCAGGTATTATTTCTCTTATATTTTGTCTTTATTGTATTTTCACTTATTGTGATATATATTTTTCTTATTGTAATATATATAATGTATAATATATAAAGAATATATATGTATTCTTAAAAACTATATATATATATATACATACACAAATAATATCAATTAATTTTTAAAAAGAGGCCCTGAATTTGAAAAAGCAAGGAGCGATATATGAGAGGGTTTGGAGGGAGGAAAGGGAAAGAGCAAATGATATAGTTATACTATAATCTCAAAAAATAAAAGAAGCAGTAAAAAATGTTTCAAAGAATATATATGTATAAACATTTTTAAAGAACATATATATATATGAGAGGAATTCTAATAAAATAGTGGGGTGTGTGTGTGTATGTTTGTGTGTGTGTGTGTGTGTGTGTGTGTGTGTGTTTGCCACATCTTTTAGGAAGAACTTCAAAACCTATCAGCTTTAGCCTCTACTTCAAACATTTAAAATTTGTTGGTAATCCCATTGCCCTGACATAAAATTCAAACTTCTTCACCCAGTTCTCTCTACTCTATTTCCTTTCACTAAAATAAAATTCCACCCCATAAATAGAATTCTCTTATCCTTCCCTAATTTTCTTATGCTATTCATTTTTTAAATAATTTATTTTTTGAGAACTTTGTCCATGATCTACATCATTCTGACCCATCTCACTCTCCCTCCAACTTTCTCCATGTCTCCTCCTCTCAAGTTTATGATCTCTTCCCTAATTAAACACTCTCATTCACAATAGTCTCAAAAAACAATATAGAAATAACCCTAACCAAGAAGAATGCTACAAAAGACCTCCAAAGGGATTTAATAAACTTTAAATCTTTGAATAAAGAGATTGAGGAAGATATAAAGAGATAGAAATATCCCCATACTAATGGGCTGTTAAAATTAATATTGTGAAAGTGATCATTCTATCAAAAGCAATTTACAGTATTAATGCACTCTCAATCAATATCCCGACAACATTCTTCACAGAAATAGAAAAACCATCCTAAAATTCATCCAGAACTACAGAGGACCCAGGACAGCTAAAGAAATTCTAAGTAAAAAGAGAAATTCTGGAGGTACCAGAAGTCCAGATTTCAGGATATATTAAAAAGCTGTAGGAATAAAAACATCAGGGTACTGGCACAAAAAAACAGACACATAAACAAATGAACAAAATAGAAGACTCAAACAGAAATGCATATAACTACAGCCATTTGATATTTGATGCAGATGCCAAAAATGCACACTGAGAAAACAGAGCATCTTCAAAAAATGGTGCTGGAAAAACTGAACATCCATATACAGAAGAATGAAATTAGACCCATATAGATCAATTTTTAAGATTTGTTTGGCTTCCAACATTTCTAATGCCCCCAAGAAAAATTAGTGTGTGTGAAATTCTTATGCTTTATTTTTAACAATTCTTACAGGCAAATGTCACAAAACTAACATTGACTGAAATTATTGCAGACTGCTCTGTCATCCAAAAAGCAGGATTTTATGATTGCCCTTGGATAAAGAACAGACCCTAGCAAGTCCTAAAGGGAATTCATGGCTTCCCTCTGGTCTCTCTCTGCAGCTTTATCTTTTACCTGTCCCCAAAGTTAAATTAGATTCTGAAAAGATCTCTCCCTCTTGCTAGTACACTGTGTACTTCTTTAGCATTTTCTATATTCACGTCCCTTTTTCTGTCATCTATCTTCCCTTCCCCTTCCTACCCAGTGGTTAGCCTATCAAATCTAACTTCTTTTCCAAGAGTAGACATAGGTGACACTGCCTGTGGATCTACGAGCCGTTCTAGTAGGGCTTTCTCTACCTTATATTGTATTTCTGTCACAGTTCCTTATTGTGCATCTCACTCTTTTCAAGTTATGAAAGCAATGGCTGATTCTGCTCTGTTCATTCTCGGGCCTATCACAGTGCCTGGCAGATACTAGGGAAACAATTATATATACAAACATACATGCATCATACATACATGAATGCATGCATACATATGCCTGTGTGTGTGTGTGTGTGTGTGTGTGTTCTGCAAACCTCTGCTTTCTAGCTGTAAAAAGGAGCTGATTCCATCTACTCTACGGAGTTGACATAAGAGTAAAATGGATTGATATAAGTCCCCATATGATACTTTGTTCAGAGTATATTACATAACAAATAACTCTTCTTTATGTGAATATTCTGTAACTGATATTCTTACCCACTCTGGAGAACCTGTAGATTTGCCTTAAAATAATTCATAATTTCAAGGCACCTGTAGGTTGCTGTTATGTTGATGGTTATTTACCACCATGGTCACTTGACTGAAAACCATAAGTTGCCCCAGTCACTTTGATAGTATCTCTAATTGCTTGGCACTAAAACTAATCAAAGATCTGGATTTTTACCAAGATTTTGTTAAAACCAAGTATGGGCCCAGACTATAAATTGATGAATGCAAATAGCTTGGAACGAATGGTTGCTTTTTCTAAGAGTAAAGAAGACATGTTGTCCTGTTGTGGGATAATCTTTTTGTACACATGAAAATGTGCCTTTGCCAAGGCACCTTCTGATTGGTTTAATAAAGAACTGAATTGCCAATAGCTAGGCATGAGAGGATAGGTGGGATTTCTGAGGAGAGAGAAGAAAAGGAATCTAGGTGCTTGGATTATGCTGGCAAGATGCAACAATATGGTATAGAGGAGAGGTGACTGAGCCGCGTGGCAAAATGTAGATTAATAAAAGCGGGTTAAGTTATAAGAGCCAGTTCGGAAAAAGCCTAAATTAAAGGCCAAGCTTTCATAATTAATACTAAGTTTCCATGTCATTACTGGGGAGCTGAAAGTCTCACAAAGGAAAGTCGGCTACATTTGAGAGTTTGCTACATTTGGTGCCCAATGTCCAACATATAAATCCACATAGGGCCTGCAAAAGCTGAAAAAAAAATTCTGAACATGGAGTCAGACACAGCTTCTGGGCAACCTTGGACTTTCAAGGAGGCTGGGTACTTGTAGCATGCAAAGGCAGCCCCTTTAATACAGCCGAACACTTGAGCAAACTGAGCACTACTGGGGTAGAAGATTAGGTAAAAAACAGCATGAGCCCAGAAACTTCCCAGGAATGTGACAGATAAACGAGGCTCTAGGCCAGAGTCCATGAACATGAGGCTCAGCTAGCACCCACCAGAGGTGGGGTGGAGCCAGCCACCAGCGACATATGCTAGTGGAGTTTTGCTGTGGCTGGCATAACAGTTTAAAGTTTGACTCATGTGGTCTAAAAAACACTGCAGAGGTACACACATGCACACACTAAAAAAACAGCCAGTTCCAAGAATGCCTCTGAAGAGATGAACCGATAAAATATGCTTAAAAATATTCCTAAGTGTAAAGAAAGAAAAGAAAATGTATATAGACAGTTATAAAACATAAATAAACAGTTTAAAAATAATAAAATAAAGTATTTAAAGACAGTAAAATAAATAAATAAATATAGATAGATAGATAGATAGATAGATAGATAGATAGATAGATAGATAAATAAATAAGCCACATAAGGATGGGAAATATACAGGGTGCCTAGATCCTGTATTTTGTTAACTTTAAATTTTTGAATGCTAATGAGCTAACAACAAATGCCGCTGAGAGACATTCAATTGTAGAAAAAACTGCTAAATTAAACCAACCTATATATCCCCTTGCTCATTGATGCAAGGGGTGAACTCATCAGGAAAATGCCAGAGTGCTCAATCTGGTGGTGAGGACAAGGGAGAGCTAGCAGGCTGACCAACCCTGTGACTACCCAGGCGGCCCAGAACTAGGATAATGTGTTGGCCCATCCCAACATTCACTCCATCTGTGATCTTCTGGAGGATGTGAAGGGATGGGTTCTTGCAGAACCAAAGCTGTAGGATCTCCACAACACAGGGCAACAACAGGATAACCAAGAGGAGTTCTAATGAGGGCCCAGCATTGATAGTATAGCAGAAACCAGAGGCCTTGAACCAGACCAATGACTTTCTGCAATGAACACTTACAAGTAAAGATATATGGATAAAAGAATTTAATGTGTGACTCACTGTGTCACACTACAGCCTCCATGATGAGATTGGGTTTTTCCTTTTTTTTCTCTTTTTTTCTTTCTTCTCTTAAATTTTATTTCATTTTATTTGGGGTTGAGGAGGTTGCAAAGGCAGAGGGTGGGTGTGAAGGGATGGCAGAATGAATGGGATGGAGATGCATGATGTGAAAGACACAAAGAATAAATAAAAAGAAAGAGAAAAAAATGTTTTTAAAATGTTTTAACTTCAAAATGGAAGTCAGAAAATATGTTGCATTTGTGAAGAGGTTTTGCTTTTGCTTCTATGGGAAACAAAATATTATGGATTTACTCAAAATTAATAAATATTAGATTTGATTGGGGGAGAGCTCCTGAAAATCCTGGCTACAGACATGAAGGAAAAGAACAAGAAAAACTACAAGACAGGTAGTTCACTGATACAAGCTGATCCCTTGACATAGGAACAACTCTGAGACTGGATGAGACATGATAAATCTTGTTGGTTACAAAGTCCTCATGACTTATTATTATATGCCATCTTTTCATATAGGATGGATAGAGATTTATATTATAGCTTAGTTATGCCATTCAAACAGACATAAAGTGACAGATGCCTTTTATCTGCTCAAACATAAATTTAAAAAAATCATCTTTAGCTGATTGTGCACACCTCAATTCCATACTTGTGTTAATTCAGATATACATGTTACCTTTAAAAGTTTGTGTGTTTTCAGAAAAAAAAAGGACCAGACAAAAATGAAGACAAGTAGCCCAGGTGATCCAACCTCTCAAAATGCTTTGTTGTAGGTTTTTCAAAATTTTACATCCAGAACAACTTCAAAGCTGCTAGCTGAGGTGGTCAAGCCTCACAGACTACTCCAGCCAGAAGTAGTACTTCAGATAAGCTCTACACCTTCCCGTCACACAGAGACTAAAGAAAAAAGTAATAAGCTAGCCCTCCCAGGACTTGACCATTATTCTAATTTTCTCAGGGTCCCCTAAATGTGCTACTGCCCCAGAGAACAGGAAGCAGTCTAAGAGAACATGATGCCCACATTCTCAAGATGTGGCAAGGGGGGAGGGGGTTTGGTTGTTCAGTGAACTACAGATGTTTGTCATTGTTTAAGGGGATTGGTTGCAAGTTGTTATTGGTAATGATCAGGAAAAAACTAAGCAAGTGAGGTTAGATTCAGGGATCTTGTTCTGAAAATAAAAAAGGTGGGATATAGGAATGATAGGATAAAAGGGTAGATTATTGAATCTATTTTTTAAACTAGAAAGCAACTACTAATCTCAAATATTTTACATTGTTATGGATTTGTGTCTATTGACACAAATTTAAGGCTATTTTTGTTTTTAACATACTGTATATATATTTCTTCTCTTGTTTGAGATATTGTACCTATGTACCTCATTTGAAAATGTTATGTCAAGTTCTAGTCCTTAAAGGCTATTACTACAAACTAATTAAGAAATGTAGGTTAGTAGTTAGTCATATATAACTATCAAACATAGAGTCATGTTAGGTATGTTTTCAAGGTCAAACAGAGATATATTTTAAATAGATACTCTTCAAACACTTCAGAGACCTACAGAATATGGCATTTAAAATATTTTTAATTACATAAGGTTTTGCATGACAGTGAGACACATCTGCTCCTGGTAGCATCACTTACTTCAAAAAAGAATGATGGGTATTGAAGAACCTTCATATGAAGTTTGCTTTCTTTGTGGCAAACTTAACCACTGGGCAAAGAAATTGCCCTTGCCTCAACTGCTGACAGTATGCTGTCCACATTGGACAATAAGGACACAAAAGAACATTGTTGAAGGCCACTACTGAATATTACCAAGACAAGGTAGGACAGTCCTTCAAAAATTCCTGCTTCACAGAAAAGTATGTTAGATATTCTAGGCCTATAAGTCAAAGATAGATGCCCCAACATTGCAGAGGAACATTGGGTGACTGTCCAGGTAGCCAAATGTCTTTGTCATTTCTATAATTTTGGAAGTTGTTTGCTCTGAACTTCCTGTTTACTCAGATAATATTATATCCTTCACAGGTCTTTGATGGGATTGAAGACTAGATAGTTATACCATTTTCTTTATTACCAAAATCAAAAATGAAACTTACAAAAGAGATGTAAAATTTATAAAGGTTGAGAGACATAAGAACTTAAATTATTTATCTAAGGTCTAAAAGGATATTTTTAAGTTGGTAATACAAGTTGTGATAAAAAGTGGTTTAGGTATAAACCTTTGGATTCATAGTATAGGATAGACAAAAGGGTTTTTTTCTCTGAATTTTCCAAATACAGATGGACTGGACATTGTGGATGTAATTCTTACCAGACAATTGTTCTTATTGTCCATAGTTTCACTGTATTAGAGTTAAAACCTTTTCTTTTTATTTAGACAAAATGGAGAAAAGTTGTGGCATATTCTTTTTGCATATTGTGAAGATGTGTCTTTGATAAGGCACCTTCTGATTGGTTTAATAAAGAGCTGAATGGTCAATAGCTAGTCAGGAGAGGATAGGTGGTATTGAGAGAGAGAGAGAAAGAGAGAGAGAGAGAGAGAGAGAGAGAGAGAGAGAGAGAG
>CABHPH010123709.1:0-10280 GCA_902168325.1 Peromyscus nudipes
GACAGGGTCCCTCTGTGTAGCTTTGGAGCCTGTCCTGGAACTCACTTTGTAGACCAGGCTAACTTCGAACTCACAGAGATCCGCCTGCCTCTGCCTCCCGAATGCTGGGATTAAAGGCGTGCGCCACCACCGCCTGGCTGCTTTTTTCTTTTCTTTTAGATTAAGTAAAGTTTGTGGGCCTTGTTTGGGAAGAACATATGGCTTTATAGTTAATTGACGTTAGAATTGAATTAAAATGCCTTGACTCTGAGTGCTTGTGCATTTGGGTACTCATAATTCTATCACATTCAGTGTGTGTCTGCGTGCTGGGGCCTTGCCTAGGCAAGTGCTCTGCCACCAAGCTGCATCCCAAGCCCACGGTCCTTAGTGGACTGTTACCAGATACTTCCCTGATTCCACTTTAATGGTGAGGAACTTGTAGTCCAGTGGTTAATCTGCCCAACGTCACAGAGCTGTCAGAATTTGAACCCAGACCTTCTAATCTCAGTTTTTTCTCTAATGTGTTTGGACTTGAAATCGATGCTATTTTTACTAGGGAATGCATATAGCTCACGAAAAGTTTAAAACCTTGACCAGCAGCCGGAGACACTCAATGACCTTGAAGCCTTCAGGAGTTGACACATTTTGGCTCCTGAACTGCAGTCTCGTGGAGTTAGTCAGCAGAAACAAACACTCCTGTTCTGCAAGTGGCCACTTAATCGCTCCTGAGTTCTCATTAAAAAAAAAAAAAAGTCTTTGGAGACAGGCTCTCACTGTGTAGCCCAGGCTGGCCTCAAACTTGTAATCCTTCTGCCTTAGACTCTTGAGTGCTTGTGTTTGCAGGTGCGACCCACCACACCCCGCTCTTTGGCTCTGCTTTTTAATGGGTTGTTTTGAAATAGCTTCTTTTCTTTTTGTTTTTACTTTCAAGTCATTTTATTTTTTTTTTTCTTCAGCATTTGTAAGGAGGATCACTCTTTATGTAGAATCACCAGTTATAATTCTTCATTTTTCACTTTTTAGTTATATGTCTTGGTGTGTGGGTTTGTGCCATGCCCGTGGAGGCCAGAAGAAGGCATTGGATCTCTGGAGCAGGCTGTTGTGAGCTGCCTAATATGGTGCTGGAAATAAAACTGGGGTCTTCTTCAGGATCAGCCTGTGCTCTTAACCACGGAGCTATCTCTCTAGTCCAGAATCACCAATCGAAACAAGAGTCGCTGTGCTGCTCACCGGCCCCAGTCCCCTCCCCTCCCTTTGCTTCCCATTTACGGGAACACACACATGTCACATGAATTGTTATCTTCGGAACCATGGAGATGAAGTTGTTTAAATCATGCCCTTTACCCTTGAAAGCTCAGTTTCTGTTTTTGGTAATAAAAACGATCTCTTATGCAGTCGCTGTTACAGATACAATCAAGATGTTTAATATTGATGCAGAATAGTAACCAGTCCAGTTTTTCCCTTTGTTCTAATGTTGCCTCTTCCTTTCTTTTAGGATGTTTTTCATTAGTATGGAATCTAGTCTAGTATCCTACAACATTTCATACAGTGATCATATCCCTTTAATCTCCCTTAATGATTTCTTAGCCTTTCTTCACCTCACATGACCCCTTGTGTGGGGGACCAGCCCCCACTTTTACGACCAGTGTACTCTTGAGCAGGGAGAAGTGGGAAATATTTAGTTAGAAAGAGATACCTAGATGGCGAGAGGAAAGACAGAAACACAGGATAGCCTCGGGAGGGGCTGGGTCAAAACCCACCAGCCCAGAACTTTAGTCAAAAGGGCTATTTATAACAATGCCAAGGGGAGGGGCAAAAGACCTTCCCCTGCTAGATACAACCACGTGTAGACCCTTCCAAACACCTGGTATGCAGGCCCATGGCCCAATCATCCTCTCATGCAGTCCTGCTGGGTAAAGCCACTAGGAAACCTCGGTGGGTTCCAACACCCTTGACATATTTAAAAAGTACCAGTCAATTACTTTATAGCATAGTAATCAACAGGGATTTGTTGGTGTTTCTTCATCTTTAGATTTGGGTTACATGGCCCTGACTAGAGCATTGCCATAGGTCTTCCAGCTGTTATGGCTAGAGACACAGGACATCCACCATCTTCCTAATTTTCCCAGCTAAGGGCTTTTCTGGTATCTTGACTATATCATTACTATTTTTTATCCACGCCCTCCCCGCTATCTGTTCTCGGGAAGATACCTTGAGACCATGTAGAGAGCTTTCTCATTAAAGTCTTCAGCAGTCAATTCTGATACTTCTGTTTGAAAGATTTATTTTATGTTTACGTATGTGTCTGAGTGTGTGTGCACGCGTGTGTGCCTCTGTCTGTCTGTGTCTCTGTGCCAGTATGTGCATGTAAGTGCGGGTGATCAAGGAGGCCAGAAGAGGGCGTCGGTCCCCTGGGATTGGAGTTAAACATGGCTGGGAGCCATCTGGTGCGGGTGCTGGGAGCATTCAGGTGCTCCTCACTGCTGAGCCATCCCTCGTCTGAGACATCAGTCTTGTGAACCCGCCTTTCCTGCTGTGTGCTGTGCCCGGCTCCGCGTCCTCTTCCATGTGCTCTCTCGTCCTGTATCCTGGGACTCTGTGTTCTTTAGTACTTTACTGACTGTCTCATCTCTTCCCGGTCAGTCCCCAGTCAGTTTTGTGTTCAGAATTTTATGTGCAGTCCTTCAAACACAGTCAGATTTGGAGGGTTATACAGCTCTATGAAAGCAGCTCCCCAGCACAGTTGTTCGTCAGGCTCCCCGGCGTGTTAGTTCACTGGGACTGAGGGGCTTCTCTCTCCACTTTTGAATGTAGAGACCTAACTCATTGCTCCCTTTCTCTTGGAATAGTCTGTACTTTCACTGCTTTTAGTTTTCTTCTGAGTTATTTTTCTTTATCTTAAAAAAAAAAAATAAAAGAGAGAGAGAGAGAACCTTCCTTTATCTTAGTCCATTTGGGGGTGTGTGTGTAAAGAAAGAATTTCACATTTCTTTCTGGCTTAAGCATTTAATTGCAAAGTAATTTCTAGATGACTCAGGTAAGACTAGTCAGTGTCCTGATTTTCTTCTGAATTTCTAAGTATCTTATGAATCTCATTGAAAAAATTTAAGGTATTATTTAAAAATTTTATTACCGTGCAGTAGTTGTATATATTTATGATGTTGGTTGTGGTACTCAACATGTGTATGCATATGTACTGATCATACCAGGGTAAAGGAGCAAATCTGTCACCTCATTTCTTCGTTTAGAGCCTTTAGCTGCTCACTGCTAACTTTCTTACAGCTCCAGAGTAGTTCACTGAGAACTGTAATTGGCTCACTATTTTACTGCTGTAAGGAGACACCTTGACCTCGTGACCTCGGCAACTCTTCTAAAAGAAAGCATTTAATTGGGGGCTTGCATACAGTTTCAGAGGGTGAGTCCATGATCATGGTGTAGATAGGCTTGGTGGGGAGTGTAGCTGAGAGCTTTACATCCTGGTCTGCAGGCAGCAGGCAGAGGGGTCGAGACTGAGCCTGGTGTGGGCTTTTGAAACCTCAGCCCACTCCCAGAAGCATATCTCCTCCAACAAGGCCTTGTCTGCTAATCCTTTCCCAAACAGTTCCACTAACGGGGGCCAAGCGTTTAAACATGTGGGCCTGTAGGGATCCTGCTCCTCCAAACCACCGCAGGCCCCTGGGACTGACTCCTTTCATCTAACTAGTTGGCCTGTCATCCAGCTTCTCTCTCCCCCCCTCAGTGCGATAGGAGCAGAGTGATCGCAAATGTCGGGTACCAGAGCACAAGGTTCCCGGAGTCTCCTTGCCCTTGGGAGCATTGTGGTGTATGAGAGTGTCACAGGAGACAGGAGACTAGGTTTAAATAAATGCTTTCCAATGATAGTGCTTTCCTGTTCAACTTGGTTGATTTCCTCAAATTTCAGTTTCCTCGTTTCTAGAAAGGGTGTGCTTAATACTTGCCTGGTCTGGGATTTTTTTTTTTTTTTTTTTTTTTTTTCTTTCAAGACAGGGTTTCTCTGTGTAACCCTGACTGTCCTGGAACTCACTCTGTAGACCAGGCTGGCCTCTGCCTCCCAAGTGCTGGGATTAAAGGCATGCACCACCACCACGTGGCTTCTGGCTTCTGGGAGTGTTTTGTAAGACAATGTATTTGAAAGAAAGCTTTGGCCTTCTCTTCCTCCTGTTCTCTGTTCTCTCTTCCCTCTTTCCTTCTTTCTCTTCCTCATTGCTTCCTTCTCTTCCTTTTTATCTATCTATCTTTTTATTTCTTTTTGAGGTAGGATCTCGTACAAGACAAGATCAGTCTCAAACTCACAGCAGCCCTCTTTCTTCAGCCTCCCTTAGTGCTGGGATTACAAGCGTGGGCCACCATGCCCAGATTATTTCTAAACCAGAATCTAGACTAACATAGGAGAATTGGTAAGAGCTTCACTGAAGTGGTAATGCTGGAGCTTAAGGTCTGAGGAGACTTTTGTCACGTGGATGAAAGAGGGAGTGTTATTTAGGCCAAGAACGTAGAACAGGAGAGTGGTAGGAAGGGACCTGTGCTAATTGAGAGTGATTTGGACAAGGTTCTAGACTGCAGCTAGGAAAGCTTGGGGATAGTTCAACCACCTTGGGAGAGTTTGTTAGACGATGGGCCCATTGTGTAGCTAAAAACCATGTATGGCTGAATAGAAGAATCAGGAAAGAGTGCAGAGAGAGAATAGAATGGAGGCTGCAGAGGCCCTTGCTTCTAGTAATTAAAGATTAGCAGCCCATCCCCCACTCAACTACACTGAAAGGTGACAGTTCAAACCCTCTGCTGACCATGTGGAGTGGGTTTGTTACTTCAGGTCCACAGAGCAGGTTTAGAGTCTACTAAAGCGCTGGCTGCATGTTTTCCTGAGTGGGTATATTACACCAGTGCATTTTCATTGCATTAACAGCTTCATAGTATCAACCTCGAACATTCCATCATTGCCTCTACTCTTGAATCCAGTGCTTCTCACGGCTGCTGAGTGGAGGTCACACACCGGTTTGTATGGAGTTGTCGCAGGTCTGGCTGTGTATCTGCCACTTTCCCTGTCTTTCCAGAAGGCAGTAGACATGCACCGAATGAGAAAGTCTGTGTAGAGGAGGAGGTCCTTAAGTAGGTTTTTCAAAGTAAGCCAGTTCCAGGGGTCGGTACTTCACTAATAGTAAAACATTATTTTGACACGGCTTAAAAGGTGTTCTTGTGTCACAGTATGAGTCTGTAAATGTGCTTATGCGATTGTTCAATTCCCATTGATAATTAGTTTGATTAGCATCTGTAGCATGTTTTCATTTTTTTTTAAATTGAATTCTTCTTTATGGTTCCAGTAGTAAGAACTTGGTCTTCTTTCTTATTTACGCTTGTATTTCTGATAGATACGTTTATATTATTCAGTAATTCTATGTGCTTAAGATTCTGGAAACTCAATGGATATTTATTGAACATTTACCTAGAGCAGTGGTTCTCATCCTTCCTAATGCTGCCACCCTTTAATACAGTTCCTCATGATGTGGTGACCCCCCCCACCATAGTTATTTTTGTTGCTACTTCATAACTGTAATTTTGCTACTGTTATGAATTGTAATGCAAATATTTGATATGCAGGATATCTTATGTGACCCCTGTGAAAGGGTCTTTGTCGAATGACTCCAGAGGGGTCATGACCCACAGGTTGAGAAACACTGACCTAGAGACCTCACACATTGTGATTATTAAATGACATAATTTATGTGAAGTGGATCTGAAAGTATTTTTTTGATTCATAATTTTGCCTGACAGGTGTGTTCAGGTCCCTTTACTCTGTTCATGGATTCAGATCAAACTAACACTATCTAATTAGATTGTGCTGTTCAGAAGTGAAGGCTTGGAAAGAGAGTTGTGGGCACTTGCTGCTCTTGCAGAGGACTGCAGTTCGGTTTCCAGTACCTACATGGTGACTCACAACTGCCTGCACCTCCACCCTGCACACATGTGCAGACACACACACACACACACACACACACACACACACACACACACACGGGAGCAGCGGCAGACAGGGTGGCTGGGGATATTGGGCATGGTTGATCCCCTGCGCCCTTTAAGGAGGGGGTAATGTGATTCTTTCTGTGGCCCCTACACGGAAGGTAGCTGGTCTGGTCTTGGACAGTATCACCTGAAGTTAATTGTGTATTATTTCAGAACAGCCACACTCTTCATGGCATTGCTTTTGTCTTGGCTGTGTTCGGTCTACTTAACTTGGAGTTGTCATGTCAATCGAAATTTTAAAGTCTCATACTCTTCAAAGGCATATTTTATTACAAACTTGGGCTCATTCTGAGTGCATTCCTCTGGGTTTGTCTTGGTGCTGTGATTGGACCAGGGTCTTGTACGTGTTACGCTTGTGCTCTGCCTTGAGCTGGACTCCCAGCCCATGGTGTTTCTACTGTAGACTGTAGTCATTTGTCTCCTGACAGTAATACGGGCACATGCTTACCGTAAATTGTATTGGAATTCTCACCTTTCCTGTGTGATGTACCTATTGAATGGCATTATTAATATAATTTAACTCTCGAAGTACATATGATGAATAAAAATGTGATGGCGCAGGTTCCTCCTTTCTGGACTGTCCCTTTTGTTCTCCCTCACCTGGCTTGTCCTTGGTGGAGAACCAGCTCGGACTTACAACTGCTCAGCCAGCAAGCTGCTCACCCCTTGGTATAGGTCCTTTAAGATCACCAGCGTTTCTGAAAATCCCAGTCCTTGCAGTTGGGGCTTGTCAGATTGTGAGCTGTGAGATCGTGTTGTCTCGGGAAACACTCAGCTCTGAGTGTCGTTATTCCCAAGGAATGATCTTAAACATCAGCAACAACAAAAAGCAGACAGATGGCTCCCTGAAATGTTCTTTTTAAAAAAACCGCATTAAAGTTACACTCACAGAATGACAAATGTGTCGTAGTAAAATAATATGACAGCGTCGCGCTGGTGTATATAAATGAGCCTCTGACAAAAACAAATTGCCCCCAGTCCAAATGGAAAATTTAAAGTGAAGAGCCCAAAGTAGAATAATCAGAGAGGAAATGATTTCCTGTATTTCATATTATGAACAGTGCTGGTTGTATTTAGGGAAGACATTTAGCATATCAGGCAGAGCAAGTTCCCAGATCCACACAAGGAGACAGTTTGTAGCCAACGTCGGCTCACTGAGGGCCTGGTTATTTGTGTTGCCCATAGAAGGCCAGTGTCTAATCCTTCGGGGGAGTTGGCATGGAGGCCGAACAAGGGGGAGACTGTAGGTGAGTCTGGTTCCAAAGCCATCTTTACTCTTGGGGTGGGTTAAGAATACAGCCGTGAAGGAAGGGGGAAGAAACCAGTAAACATGGGGGACAGAGTGGTGAGGAGTGGTGTGCAAGGCGGGGCCAGATTGTAGCGGGCTCCATAGCTAAGGGTTTGGAGTCTGTTCTGCCAAGAAAGCAGAGTGTGTATTTAGAACATGGTTAACTGCTAAGTGTCAATTGTGTGTGGGACTGATGTATTTCAGGAACTAACACATTTTAGAAGTAATTTATTGATTCAACACATAGGAATTTTGTCTGCATGTTAGGCATTGCTCTTTAAAAATCTTCTTCCTTCCCTCTCTTCCTCCCCCTTCCTTTTAGTGTGCGCATGCATGTGTATGTATGTATATAGTATGTGTGTTCTTGTGTGCCTATGAGTGTGTTCTTTTCCATGTTGGAATCAGTGTACAGCTTTTGGGAATTGGTTCTCTCCTTTCACCAAATGGGTCCCAGGGATCGAACTAAGATGGGCAGCCTTGGTGGTGTATGTCTTCACCCTCTGAGCCATCTCCTGGCTCCAGGCACTGTTCTTAATGCTGGGATGGGGGGAGAGAAGGGGAGGAGGAGGAGGAGGAGGAAGAGGAGGAGGAGGATAGTTTAGAGTCTGATGGTCAAGAAGGCAGGAGGAGGAGGGGGAGAGGAAGGAGGGGGAAGAGGGGGAGGTAGTTTAGAGTGAAGTTGGGCTGGAGTATCCAGTGCAGAGCCAGGAGAAAGTCCAGGAGCGCGTACATGAAGGAGGTGAGGAAGCTACACGTGGGTGTCTGTTGGGCCACAAGTTATAACAATTGCTTAGGTATCAAGGCAGGAGAATCTGACCCATGTGAAGATCAGAGAGAGGCCAGTGTGGCTGGAGTAAGCACAGGAGGAACAGTAAATAAATTAGTAGAAGATGAGATATGAAGAGGTGAAAGTTGGGGTGCAGGATGGAGGCCAGCTTTCAAAGGGCCTTGTAAAGACTTAGATTTTTACCCTGAGAGAGAAGGAATGCCATTGAGGGGTTTGCAGAAAGGATGGAATGCCCCCGTTTACCTTTTGAAAGACCTTAAAGGCTCCTAAACTAGCAGTCATTTACAGGTCTGAGATGGGAGATCAGCCAAGAGATAGGTAATATCCAGCAAGAAGATGATCCGTGGGCCACATGTTGATGGAGTTGCTGATGCTTTAGCTACAGTAGATGGATGTGTAAGATACAGCAGGGATGGACCTGAACTCCTTGTCTGGGCAGTGGAAGTTTAGAATTGCTACTGAATACTGTGAAGAGGACTATAGAAAGACTATAGAAAGACTATAGAAAGACAACAAGCAGACACACAACACCCCACCACTAAGGGACCAGGGACTTGGGTATGTTAAGTTGGAGGTCGTATTGGGCGTGGAAGTAGAGTTTGTAAATGGGCAGTTGAATCTGGAGTGTAAGGGAGAAATGAGGCTATGAAAAGGACTGGGTGAGAATGGGTAGAAAAAGGAGAAGCCGGCACACTAAGTGCTGGGGTATTCTTGGGGTCACGGAATCAGAGTGTAAAGACAGTCGAGGAAAGCAACCACTGAGAAGTGAGTTTGCGTTTGTTGCTGTGGAGAACTTGGTAATTTTGACCAACGTTTTAGGTATAGTGACGGGTCTGAGTGGACTTGAGAGAAAGGTGAGGAATTGTAGGTAACGTGTGTTCTAGGACAGGGAGCAAAGCCCAGCAGTGCCTGGAGAGACATGTCATGTCAAGGGATTTTGTGTAAGATGGCAGCAACTGTTACCATCCTTGTTTGTGGAACCAACTGATGGAGAGGAAGAGACACCGATAGACTAGGAGGACAGCCATGGAATAAGACCCTCTTTCCTCACAGAACACTTAGTAGATGCACAGCAGCTCTAAAATAAGCCCCACCCTGATGCCCAGAGAGAATCCGTTAACTCCTAGAGACGTGGATTCCCCTTCCAGGATGGGCTTTGTTCTGAGAAATATACTTTTAGGTGTTGTTAGAGGACACACACATACTCTCTGTCTCTGTCTCTGTCTCTCTCTTTCACACACACACACACACACACACACACACACACGACAGTAAACAACTGTGGCGTGCAAATAAGAATATATGTATATTCACACACAGATTGAGACCTCATTAATTATAACAGAATTACCTAAGAAAGAATGAGTATTAATGATGGGAGCTCTTATGAAGACTTTCCTCATATACCTGTCTGTAGCTGGCAGAGGGTTCAAAGCTGTGTTGCTAGCCCAGTGAAATTATTTAACTGTAATTGAAATGACAGACTCAGTTTCTCATTCCCACTGGAATGAGACTGTAGGACTCCAGTTACCACATCGGGTAGTGGTATAGTATGACGGAACATCCAAGGAGTACTACTGGCTTATGTGCAGTGATTTAGAGCTCACTGGGAACATGAAAAAGTTGAGTTTGAGCAGAGCACAGAGCTGGGATACAATGAAGAAGGTTGGTGAGAAGGCTGAGGTAGCCAGAGCCTGTATCATGAGTTATGTCGCACTTATGGACTTTGTCATGGAAGTTTGCACAGTAAGGAGCTGGCAAAGAATTCTAAGTAGAAGAGTGGTGAATTTAAATTAAATAAAGATTTATTTTAGAAACGTTTGGGGTATTAAATTGGACCAGCATGAGATGGTATTCTGTAATAATGAGCAAGTTTGGAGTGAGGAAGGAAGGTGTTGAGTTCTGTTTTGGATCTGTTGAGTTTGAGTTGATAGATGAACATTCTTTAAGCAGTCAGCTTGGTGGATGTAGCCTCATACCCAGGTTGGTGATAGACATTTGCTGGTTACAATTTGATAGTGATGCTGGACACCATTGAGTGGCAGTGTGTGGTATGTGAAAAGGCCAATGTGTACTCTTCATATCTAGGTTGGTAATAGACATTTGATAATGATGCTGGATACCATTGATAGGCAGCGTGTGGTATGTGAAAAGGCCAATGTGGACTCTTCATATCTAGGTTGG
>CABHPH010123709.1:15859-26497 GCA_902168325.1 Peromyscus nudipes
AGAGGTCAGAAGTGGGGAGGTTAGATCCCTTGGAACTGAATTTACAGATGATGGTGAGCCACCTTGTGAGTGCTGGCCATGGAATCTCTGTCCTGTGGAAGAGCAGTGAGTGTTCCTAACTGCAGAGCCATCTCTCCAGCCCCCCAACACTTGTTTGTTTGTTTGTTTAGGGGGGAGGCAAGCATGCTCCATCGTGTGCATGTGGAGGTCAAAGGACAGCCTTTGGAGTCGGTTGTTGTAGCTGGAGAGTTTCTCTCCGGGTCCTGCCAAGCCCCGCAGTCCCACAGCCCACTTATAAAATAATCACTCAGCTGTTTATATTATTTATAAACTGTATGGCCGTGGCAGGCTCCTTGCTATCCAGTTCTTATATCTTAAATTAACCCATTTCTGTTAATCTATAAGTTGCCATGTGGCTCGTGGCTTACCGGTATCTTAACATCTGCTTCTCATGGTGGCAGCTGGCAGCGTCTCTCTGCCTCAGCCTCTCACTTCCCAGAATTCTCCTTCCTCCTTGTCCCGCCTATACTTCCTGCCTGGCTACTGGCCACTCAGCACTTTATTTATCAACCAATCAATCATCCACAGCAGGTTGTTACCTCACCTTGTTGAGGCAGGGTCTCTAGTGCTGTGCACTGCAGGATGACTGGCCCACAAGCCTCTAGATGATATCCCCCCTCTGCCTCTGGTCTCCATGGAGTGCTAGCGTTATAGATGCATGCCATTGCTGCCAGCTTTTACCTGGGCTCTGGGGTTGAACTCTGGCCCGCTTGCATGTACAGTGCCTTTAGCCACTGAGCCATGTTCCAGCCTGCCATTTTTTTATACATAGCTGTTTCTACTGTTTAATTAACATAAAAGTACTGGTTATACTTTAATTGGCTGTTTTAATTATTATAGTTTTTTTTGTCTCCTACAAATGGTCACTATTACATTTAATGAGTTATTTGAAAAGTAAAAGTAGAATTTATTTTTCATAATACATTTCATTTTCTGTATTCTTTCTGTGGGAAAATAAAAGTGTGCTTAGCTCTCCCTTTTTAATTTATTTTTGCGATAATGACAATTTTACCATTTACATTCTTTACTAGTTTGCCTGGTAGCTATACCACAACTCCCGGTACTGGGCGAGTTAATCTAGAAGGTTTTGAAGGTATCTGACCCAGGCGGCAGCAGCTTTGTGTTTGCACTCTCTCTTTTCTGGTTTGCAGATGGCCATCCTTTTGCTGTGTCCCCGCCTGGTCATTCCTCGACGTATGGGTTCATATCCTCGTCCCTTAAAAGAACTTAGTCATGACTGGAGTCGGGCCCACCCACATCTCCTCATCTTTACTTTGTCACCTCAATGAAGGCTGTCTCCAAAAGGCTGGACTGCATTGGGAGCTTGGGAGTGGGGAGAGCATGCTGTTTAGTTTTTAGTAATGGTACTGTTTACAGTTGGGAGTTGGGTCCAGGTCTGTGCTCGCAAGGCAATGCTCCGCCATGGAGCTCCATTCCCAGCCCTAATCATTTTTTCTTTTTTGTTACTTTTAAAAGATGTTTATTTTATGTATTGGTCAGGGTTCTCTAGAGGAACAGAACATATATAATGAATCTGACTCTATTTAGAAAGGGGATTTACTAGACTGACTTGCAGGCTGTGGTCTAGCTAGTTCAACAATGGCTGTCTCCCAATGGAAGGTCCAAGAATCTAGTGGTTGTTCAGTGTACAAAGCGGGACATCTCAGCTGGTCTTCAGTATTCACTGGACTCCAATGCTAGTGAAGGAATGGACATGCCAGCTAGGCAAGATCAAGCAGGCAAAGATTGAAAACTTTCCTCATGCCCTTCATGTAGGCTGTCAGCAGAAGGTGTGGCCCAGATTGGAGGTGGGGTTTCACACATCAGAAGATCTGGATTAAAGGTGTGTCTTCCCCATTTCAAATAATTTAATTAAGCAAAAGTCCCCCAGAGCTGCTTTAGCTTTGGTTAATTCCAGATGTAGTCAAGCTGACAACCAAGAAGAGCCATCACGGTGTAGAGGAGTGATTTGCCTGTGTGTGTGTGTAAGTGCACAGTGTGCGAATCTGATGCCCTTAGAGACCGGAATTGGGCATCAGATCCCTTGGAACTGGAATTACAAATGTGTGTGCTAGGAACCACACCCTGGTCCTCTGCAAGAGTAGCCAGTTTCTTAAACCTCCAGCCCCTCCTTTGTTCGTGGTAGGTAATAACTGAGTATATTTAGTATGAATCTGTGAGCTGTTCTAAGTGTCAGGTAAGAAGGCTGTGTATCTGACGTGCTGAGACTTCAGCTGTGAAGGAAGGTCTTCAGAGTTTTCTTCCTTTTTAAAATTGCGTTTTGATTGATTTTGTGTTGGTGTCTGCGGTGTGCCAGAGGGTGCATGTGGAAGTCAGAGGGCAGCATGTGGGCGCTGGTTCTTGGCTTCTGCCGTGTGGCTCCCGGCGATTGAATGCAGGTTGCCAGGCTGGGTGTCTTTGCCAGCTGGGCCATCTCACCGGCCCCTCTTCCGGGGGTTTTCGTTGGGTGGTTGAATGTGTTGCATGAAGGACCATGCATGTGGAATTTTTTAAAGATACGTTTCACAGTTTGCTGTAGACTGACAAATTGCAGTTCATGAACTAGTGCTTGTAATTAGCATCACTTGGCAGCCTCTAGGGTAGCGGTTCTCAACCTGTGGGTCATGACCCCTTTGGAGTCTACTGACCACATATCAGATACCCTACATATCAGATATTTACATTATGATTCCTAACAGCAGCAAAATTATAGTTATGAGGTAGCAATGAAATAATTTTATGATGGGGGTCACTACAACATGAGAAACTGTATTAAAGGGTCACAGCATTGGGAATATCGAGAACCATTGCTGTAGGCTCTGTGTCCCAAAGCATCTTGTGGTAACTTGAGAGGTTTCTTTGGATGAACTAAAATAGGATTCAGTGATTTAAATTCTTGAATAGACATGAATATACGCCCTCATTTCAAAGTCTGCAAGTCTGGCCTGTCTGATCCTGTGTCCTTCTCAGGTGTAATTTCCCATTGATTTTCCAACTGAATGTCTTATTTATGCATGTGGATAAGGTGCTGCAGAGCCCCTTCTTATCTGTCTTACAGAATTAGGATTTCATATAACCAGCTGCCCACTTAACCTTACAGCAGACATGTTTGACGGATATGTGTGCCCATGAAGTCACCCCCACAGGTACAAACCTTTACGTCATGTTAGGATGGGAAAACGTCTGTGCGCCCTCTCCCTCCTCCAGGTGCTCCAGATAACAGGCGTCTGTCTCTGTACTGTAGCTGAGTTGAGTGTTATATGAATTCAGTCCTGCCTCACCCTGTTGTGTTTGCCTTCTTGACTCAGAATAATGACTCTGAGCGTCCATTTAACCCGTTGCTGTATCATAGTTAGTCCTTCATCATGCTGAGTGACAGACATGCCAACTATGGCTAAATCACATTCTGATGATGGACATTCAGGTTTTTTCAGTTTGCGTACTGTTATGAAATTACTAGATAAGTCATTGTGTGGATATGTGCTTCTTTTTCTCTTTGGAGAAGTATAGTTCAATGGTATGGCAAGTATATGTTTAAATTTGTAAGAATGTCCCATTTTCCTGTGTGAGCATATCATTTTTTATTTCTACCAACAACAGTGTGAGTTCTGGGTGCTTCCGTGTATGTGCCAACATTTATTATTATCAATCTTTTTTTAGCTCTTGTGTGGGTGTGTAGTGGCACCTCACTTTGCATTTCTCTGAAGAATGATACTTTTTCACGAATTTGTGATACCGCTACGTCTTCTGTGGCATAGTTGACACTTGACTCTCACCTTTTACAATGTGAGTGTCAGCTGAGTCGAGGTCACTGAAGCTGCTGCTTAGTTTTTATTTGGGGTTCCTGCAGAGTCACACTGAGTTAAAAGATATGCTACAGAGATGTCCCGTGGCCCTCACAGTTCATGAGTTTGCCTGCCAAGTTCTGGCATGTTGACACTGATGTAATTCATCAGCTGGGCTCAGATCCACCCAGTTTTACTTGGTTTGTTTCTGTTTGTATGACTAGCTCTGTCTTGTCATACATGTGGTTCATATCTTGAAGTACCAAGCCAAAGGGTCCTGTGTGCCCTCCCCGTTTCCTGTTGCCCACCCCCAGCCCTCTGTAATGTCTCCATCCTCTAGCTTTGTTACTGTGAGATGTGACCCGTGGCACTGGACACTCAGCCTACTTCTCCGGAGGTTAGTAGGTGCTGGCCCACGTGTCGATAGTCTGTGTCTTTTCCCTGCTGAGCTGCATTCCAGGAAGTGGACGCACCACAGTTTGATCCTCCCCACTGAGTGTTACCAGCTGTGACAGACATTGAAGCCGCTGTGTCCCTCATATTAGATACGCAGTGCAAGCATAAAGAAGACCCCCATTACACTAGCGTCCAAAATTTACTTTCAGCTTTAGTAGGGAAAATTCTATGTCTATAAATACGTGTTTCAAAATAAATTTCTTCATGATTTATTGTCTGTAAATGTTTTGCTTTTATACAGCTTTTTGTATCTGTATAAAATGGGCTTGTGTAAAAATTTCTTGGGTAAAAATGGTTGCAAATGGGGCTGTGTACTGGCTGATCTCCCTTCTGGGGTTTTTTGCTTTTCTTTGCTTAGCGATAGATGACTGCCTCGCCTACCTCACAGTGCACATGGCCTAGAAATTCCAGAAGTTACCTGTTTTTGTTCGTTTGTCTCATCCATTGTCTCTTTGGTATATTCCCCTTTCTCCCTGGTTCTGTGGAGATGGCTGATTAAATGAGTTTTCTCATGATCTCCTTTTTGTTTGTTTGTTGGTTGGTTGGTTTTGGGGCAAAGTCTGTAGGTTGCCCAGGCTGCTGGAAATTGCTCTGTGGCCCAGGCAGACACTGAACTCACAGTCTGTCCACCTCAGACTCCTGAGGTCTGGGATTTCAAGTGCATTGCCACATTCGTCTTGAGCTTTCAGCCACACCCCTGGTGTTTCTCCAGAACATCCTTTTCATGGTTTGCAATAGAGCTAGGTTGAGGGTTTTCTAAAAATTCAAGTTTTAATTCGTTTTTACTTAAATCTAATTCCTTTGTAAAAATCAAATTCTATTTTTTCTTTCCTTTTTGAGACAGGGTTTTGTTTACTGCTGTAGATCAGTGGTTTTCAACCTTCCTAGTGCTGCCACCCTTTAATAATACAGCTCCTCATGTTGTGGTGACCCCCAACCATGAAATTATTTTCATTGCTACTTCAAAACTGTAATTTTGCTACTGTTATGAATTGTAATGTAGATATTTGATGTGCAGGATACCTGATATGGAACCCCCATGAAAGGGCTGCTCACTGGGTGGTGGTGATGTACTCCTTTAATCCCAGCACTTGGCAAGTGGTTCTCTAAGTTTGAGGTCAGCTTGGTCTCCAGAGCAAGTTCCAGGACAGTCAGGGCTACACAGAGAAACCCTGCCTCGAAAAACAAAACAAAACAAAACAAGGCTACTTACACCCCAGGGGTTGTGACCCCCAGATTGAGAACCACTGCAGACCTGGGAGAATGGAGCCCATAAATGTAGAATAAAGTCTCATGCAGTAGCCAGCTTTATTCAGAACATCAGAGAATTTATACTCGGAGGGTTCAGAGGAGTCACATGAGTAAAGTGTTCAATCACAAGGGCGAGCTGCACCTGGTGAAAACATGTTTTTCTATAGAGGCAAAAAAATAAATAACAGTAGCCAGTTGTAATGAATAATGGGAAGTAAACTCACTCCCATCTGCTACACCTGGAGGGGGGCATGAAAGCGCACTCTAAGACCGATTCTGTGTTTGAAGAAACTGAGGTCATAGACTGTCTTGTTTTCTCGGCGTTTTCTCACAAGCACTCTGAAGTATTGTCACTCAAGTCCATCTGGACCTTGTTCCAACAGGTTCTCACTATACAGCCCTGTTGGCTTGGCCAATTTAAGTCTTACTTTAATTTTTACTCTCATATTTTACTGTTAGCAGCAAAGAAAAACCAGCATTTCAGCAACATGCTGGTTTTGAAATAGCCTCATTTAAATATCCAGTGTCAATTTCCTGTCCCCCCTTCTGTCTCCTGCCTCCCCTTCCTCCCTCCCTTCCCTCTTTCTCCTCCCTTTCCTATCCCGCCCCTCCCCCTTTGCCGTGGACCTTTCACTACACTCCTCAGGCTGGTCTTAAACCCAGGTTCAAGTGGATCTCTCCCCTCAGCCTCCCAAGCTGGACTATGTGAACCACAGCTCCTGGCTAGGCCCATCTGCCATTCACCCCTACATCCTCAAGACACTGAGCACAGTTCAGCAAAGATCTCTGTGCTGCTTCTAACAAGAATCACCTTCCTCTATCTTCAATAACATGATCCCCCTTTCTGTCTGAGGCCTCACAGATTCATCTCTTTTGTTTGTTTTTTAATATAGGGTTTCTCTATGTAGCCCTGTCTGTCCTGGAACTCACTCTGTAGACCAGGCTGGCCTTGAACTTACAGAGATCCGCCTGGTTCTGCCTCCCGAGTACTAGGATTAAAGGCATGAGCCACCACTGCCCAGCTCACAGATTTCATCTTTAACACATGAATTTCTCACTGCTCCCTTTTCTAATGTGTACTTTAGAACTCTAAATCTTCCCTAGTACTTAGTTCCAAAAGCAGTTTTCATAGCGTCACCTTGCTTCTGGATACTAAGATCTGCGTCAGCTTGCCAGGCCTGCCCTAACACCCCAAGCTAGTAGCCCCAAGCACAGATTTCCATCCCACAACTCTGGCTGCAGTCCAAGAACAAAGCATTGGTGGGCTAGTTTTCCCGAGTCAAGATCTTTTTGTCTAGCAATCTGTCTTCAAAAATTATTTTATTGTATTTAATGAATAGTGATTAGAGATTATGATTACATATTTTCTTTAGTGGGGTGAGTTCATGTTTGTGAATTCCCCAGAGAAGATTCACTTAGAAGAGTAGAAGGTCGGTCGTGACCAACAGAAAGGAACTGATGGGCCTGTCCTTCATTGTCTCTTCTCTGCAGCTCTTCCGGGTGAAGACGCTGACAGCCTTTGTTCTAGACCGTCTTCCAAGGCTGTTTAAATAGCAGAGAGCCTTGTAACAGAGATGGAGGCATCCTAGGTTCTTTCAACCTGGGAATAATGTCAACCTTCCTAGTGTCTGTTTCTGCGCCCAGTCGCTGCATCCTGTGGACTCAACTTCTAAGTAGTTCTTTCTTTGCTCTGTGTTTTCATCCTTGTTGCTAACTGCCCATGTTTATAGCCACAGGCTCCCGTTTAGATGTTGAAATGCATTTAGTCTCCAGAATGAAGGGGTAACCCTATTTGTTTGTGCAATTGGCGGATAGGAAGTTGGGATGAAATTACACACAATTTCGGGAACTTGTGTAATAATAGTCTGAAAAAAGTTTTTAGGTTTTTTTTTTTGTACATGGAAGTGTTTTAGAGCTGACTTTGCTGTGGGATGGTCTGTATGTCAAATTGCTCAGATTGGTCAATAAATAAAACACTGATTGGCCAGTGGCCAGGCAGGAAGTATAGGCAGGACTAACAGAGAGGAGAATGGAGAGGACAAGAAGGCAGAAAGAGACCTGCCAGCCACCACCATGACAAGCAAGATGAATCACGTGGCAACTTATAGATTAATAGAAATGGGTTAATTTAAGATAGAAGTAGGTAACAAAAAGCCTGCCATGGCCATACAGTTTATAAGTAATATAAGCATCTGAGTGATTATTTTATACGTGGGTTGTGGGACTGCGGGGCTTAGTGGGACCTGGAGAGAAGCTCTCCAGCTACATGACTTGATAAGTTTTCCTTTTTCCCCGGTGATTATGTCAAAGAAAATTTGAAGTGAGAGACCTTATGTGCCATGTTCTTGTTAACATTTTATCAGCAAATGTAAAACCAAAGGGCAGCTCTTACCTCGCTGTCACTGTGGGCTTTATAACAACGTGCTGCATAGACTTTGTAGGGTGAAACAGAAAACCAGCCTTTGATTACCTGAATGCAGCTCCTCCCATTGTGCTGTTTCCAGTTCTCATAAAAATGGTAGACTTGGTAACTGTCTTTCACAAAGTCCAAGTCTAGAATTTCGTCTTCTCTTTTGTAATAGGAATGAAGACCTGAAGCAGATGCTGGAGAGCAGCAAAGATTCCGCCAAACTAGATGCTATGAAGCGGATTGTTGGGGTAGGTCAAGTGTTCAAGGGCTCTGACTGTTGGAAGCTGGGGAGGGTGGGATTATATTCACTGTATATGCCAAGGCATAGGTAAACAGCAGTAATTTGTTCTTTCTTACTAATTTAGATTACCTGTTTAAAAATGTTAAGAAACAGTAACATAAGAAATCAAGATACTTGTCTTCTAGCTCCATCTGTTCTGCTCTAATTTTCCATCACTGACATCAAGACATTCCTTCCCTGAGATAGAATAAATCATTTTGAAGACAAAATAAGGCAATAGCGTAACCCTATTTTCACTTCTGGGTATTTAAGGGTTTTTGTTTGTGATCGTATTGCCTACGGTCGTGAGCACAGAGAGCTGAAATCCTCTCTTCTCTTCTCATGTCACAGTCTAAATCTCGTCCATGACACAAGCTTCAGGTGTTAGTAGGTGTTTAGTGAGGCGTCTGGAGATGAACTGTCTGAAAGGAAAGCCGAAGGAGTTGTGTCTTACAACAGCTATGGATGACTTGGTCCCTGCTTCCATTTGAATGGTGGATGTCATTTGGCAGTGTCAGCAAAACGCTGATGAATCTATTTCTTATATTTTATTTATTAATATTATACTTCATACTTAATAGCTTTGTGTGAACAGAATTTCAATTTTCACAATTTAAAGAACTGCAGCTCCCCAACAACATGTTCAGATTTTGATTGTGATTAGTGTACTGATTGAGTAGTTACATGTTGACATTCCACATGCCAGCCTTCAGTCCACAAGTACTCTGTAAATTCTCAGTTTCAAATCAGACTGTGTTGGTTGCTGCACCTATTAATCAGTCTATCTTCAGACAGCAAAAGGTGTAGTTGCATCCTTGTTTCCTGTAATATTTTCCAAAGTGGATCATTGGAAGAGGGATTTGGTCCCCAAATAATGAAACTTTAGCAAATGAAATAAAAAGTGATTATGTTGTCAGTGAAATTCAGCCTGAGGATTGGTAGATTGTGTGGAAATAGCTAAACATCATTGTTTGAAAGACACTTACATTTCTAGCTGAAGGGACTTAGAAAAGGCGCTTAAGCAACTAAGGGGGGTTTGATTAAAAAGATGAAGTTGATGGGAGGAAGTGATGGTATTAGAAAGAAACAAAAAGAAGAAAAAAGAAAAGAAAAGCACTTCCTATTAACTAAAGAACTTTTAAGAGATACTTGACAACATTACAGGTACAAAATAGAATATTGGGAACGGATCCAGACTGAGAAAGGTGAGAACTGTTTCCAAGGCAGAGAAAAGATGATCAGCGTGAGGTAAACGAAGAGAAGATGGCAGCTGTCCAGCTGTTCTTACCAGTTCATTCTCAGTGCTTCAAATTACAGCGTGCTAATAACTTTATTTTCTATTTATTAAATAGCAATCACATTGCTATTTAGAGTTTCCCTGTTGTGATGATTTTCATGAGAATGGCTCCCGTAGATGTTTGAACAGTTTGGGAAAGATTAGGAGGTGTGGCCTTGTTGGAGGAAGTGTGTCACTAGGGATGGGCTTTGAGATTTTAAAAGCCCACACCAGACCCAGTCTTTCTCTCTCTCTCTCTGTCTCTGTCTCTCTCTCTGTCTGTCTCTCTCTCTCTCTCTCTCTGCCTGTGGATCAGGATGCAAAGCTCTCAGCTACTGCTCCAGTACCATGCCTGTCTGCTTCTCATCATGATGAAAGAAGCTGTAAGAAAGCCCCACTCAAATGCTTTCTTTTATAAGTGTTGTCTTGGTCGTGATATGTCCTCACAGCAGTAGAATAATAACCAAGACACCTTTATTAATGTTTTGACAGAACCTTTAAAAGGCACAGATCAATTACACTTTCTGCAGTGAATTCCTGAAATTGCTTTTCATGGCTTCAGCTTGCATCCCGCAGATCACAGGCATGTACAGCAGAGGCTGCGCCTATGTCTTCAGATTGTGGCTGTAACATCCCATTAAATCATTTTATTTTACTAAACCCTGGGATACTGTTGTAATTCCTGATTCAGAGGTGGAGGGAAATACGTTAAATACTTAATAAAAATTTTAAAATGTTTTAGCCAGGTGGTGGTGGTGCACACCTTTAATCCCAGCACTCGGGAGGCAGAGGCAGGCGGATCTCTGTGAGTTTGAGGCCAGCCTGGTCTACAGAGTGAGATCCAGGACAGGTACCAAACTGCATAGAGAAACCCTGTCTCGGACCCCCCTCCCCCCAAAAAAAACCCAAAAAAACAAAAAACCAAATAAGTAAATAAATAAGCAAATAAATTAAAATTAATAAAAAATTAAAAAACATGACATGATAGTAAGTAGTTTTTTTCTATATTTCTGTTAAGACAATAAAAATAATAATTTGTGGTGGTATTGTGTTCCCCAAAATATTGTGTACCTTAATAAACTTATCTGGGGTCAGAGACGGAATAGCCACAATATGAAAC
>CABHPH010123711.1:0-20242 GCA_902168325.1 Peromyscus nudipes
TGTGTGTGTGTGTGTGTGTGTGTGTGTGTATTTTCCACTTGTACCTGAGTGCTTTCAAAAGTCAAAGGAGAGCAATAGATACCTAGGTAGGAGCTTGAGTTGCTGGTGGTAGTAAGCTACCTATTCTGGATGTTTGGAATTAAACTTGGTTTTCTAGAAGAGCAATAAGTGCTCTTAACTGCTGAGCCAGCTCTTCAGTCCCCAATTACCTTAATAAATAAACAGAAAACAAACTTTGATTTAGTTAGACTCTTGAGTGGATTAACATGCTTTCTCAACAAGTTTGAGGATCTAAGTTCAGTTCCTCAAACCCATTCAAAAAGTAAAGTCATAGTGGTGTGCAGTCTTGTAGAGAGATGAGAAAAGGAGACATAAAGAATGGCCAGTTGCTTGAGGATGACTATCCTGGAGTGTTGCTGGATCCTAACAGCTCCCTCAGGGGAGAGGGTGACAAGGCTTGGCATCAATGGTGCAGACACCAGGAGTCAGTTGAAGGCAAACAACAAACTCCTTTATTCAATAATTGGAAAGACCTTATGTAACCTATTCCCAGGACCCAAGCTGTGTCCCTATCTGGTGGCATTGTGTGGCCATCTCTCATTGGCTGGGCATGATCAGGAACTCTGATAGTGATCAAGAACGCTGACAGTGCCTGCTGCTAGGCTCTCAGGCAGACTTCAAGTTGGTTCATAAGGAAGTACGTCATATGCATGCCTTGGCAACTGGTTTGAGCCAATTTCCTCAACCCTATGGGCCTGTCCTACTACATATCCGCCCTTTTATTTTATTATGTGGAAGCTCAGTGGGAGTTGGATCCCACCTCAGGGGGGCTAAGCAACTGGATTGTGCTTTTATTAGGTTGGCTTACCAAATCAGCTCTTACCCATCATTGACTATCAGCCCTCGAAGAGCCTCCATTCCTGAGGTGTCATTCAGGGGAGGGAGGGTCAGGCAGTAGCATTTTTAATTTCAGAAAGCCAGCCATGCATAACCTTCTGTGGAGGGCTATGAGTTGGATGTGTAAGAGCCATTAACACCTGTAGAGTCACCTAAGTGGCTGCACATTGTTGCCGGCTGTGCTGTAGGAGACACTTAAAAAGGAGAAAGATTAAAAGTACAACCCTGCCAATGAAACATGAGTGAAAATCCAAGAGGGATCAAACAGCCTTTTTATATCATGCAAAACCTCAAAAATAAAGAGTCAGGTGGTGGTGGCGCATGCCTTTAATCCCAGCACTCGGGAGGCAGAGGCAGGTGGATTTCTGTGAGTTCGAGGCCAGCCTGGTCTACAGAGTGAGTTCTAGGAAAGGCATAAAGCTACACAGAGAAACCCTGTCTCGAAAAAAAAAAAAAAAAAGCCTTTGGGGTTGGGGATTTAGCTCAGTGGTAGAGCACTTGCCTAGCAAGCACAAGGCCCTGGGTTCAGTCCTCAGCTCCGGAAAATTAAAAAAAAAAATAAATAAAGATTCAAAGGCCATATCTTCTGCCCTTGTCTGATTTAATTAGAAAATTTCATGTTTTAACTGTAGCTAGCTCCCAGCCTGCTAAATTAATGTTCCTCATGTCAAAAGGCATCATACGAAATGAGGAAAAGCAAGGGTCCACAAGTCCTCAGCCTTTAGAGGGGCAATGAGAACAAGAAAGGGCGGTGTATACATTACCCATCCTGGGTTACTTCCTCCTTGATGGAAGCAGGCGGATGTGTGGCCAAGCACACATCTCTTGCTGGGACCAGAGTAGCGGCACTCTGAGGAAAAAACATAAGCAAACCCTCTCCCATGAGTTAGCAATGGGGCTGGAGGCTGCTATTGAAGAGAGATAGGATCTCTCCATCTCACCAGGGGTACGGGCATGTTCTTTGGCAGAGTTGCCCAGTGCTTGTAGGCCAGGCTGAGCCCCTTGTAGTGCCTTGAGGGCTAGGTCTGAAACCTGTTGAAAATAGGCATTCAAGCCAATCTATGCCTGGTGCACAGGATGGACGTATTCCCCATTCCCTGTGAGCATATCATAGGTCACTGGGATGTTAAATAAGATGTTCCTCTGGGCCTGTGATTCTGCCTGATCATCATAGGTTGATCTCCAAAGGAGAAAGACAGTAGACTCCAACACAGCTTTAAGCAAATGGTACCAATCAAAATAAGTTTGTTATTGCATGGGCCATTGAGCAAGGATATGCTGAAAGTGGGGGGAATCTGGGCCTGACTCATTGGCTGCCTTCTGGATGAAGGAGAGTTCAGCTATGGTGGTAGGAAACCAGTACTAGGCATCCGCATTTGGGCCCACATTGACTGGGAAGTCTTTTACGGCCTACGGTGGTGCAGGCTGAGGGTTGTAAGATGCCTGGCACTACAGGAGAGTAGCCACCTCCTGAGGCAGGTGGGTACTGGGGTAGGTCACCCCAAGAATATTACTGTGGAGGCATAGTCACCCACGGTGATGGTGGAGCAGAGGGCGCAGCAGCGCATGACTTAATGACAACTCCTTCTCCTTGACAGGTATTTCGGGGCCCAATCTGAGAGCTGCATTCTCCTTCACAGATATCTCAGGGCCCAAACTGACAGCTACATTCGCCTTGACAGATATATTGGGGCCCAAACTGACAGCTGTGTTCTCCTTGACAGATTCCACAGAGCCCAAACTGACAGCTACATTGTCTTTGACAGATTTTGGGGGGAGTCAGGTGTTGTTGGAGCCTAACCACTCCCTCTGGGGAGAGGGTGAGAAAGCTCGGGCAGACACCAGGAGTCCGTTGAAGGCAAACATTAAACTCCTTTATTCAATAATGGAAAAGGTCTTATATACCCTCCTCTCAGCACCCAAGCTGTCTCCCAATCTGGTGGCATTGTATGTTTGTCCCTCATTGGCTAGTCCTGATCAGGAACTCTGACTGCACCTGTTGCTAGGTCCTCAGGCAGACTTCAGATTGACTCACAAGGAAGTATATTATGTGCATGCCTTGGCAACTGGTTTGAGCCAATTTCTTTTTACCCTATGGGCCTGTCCTACTATGCTGGAGCACACAGGAAGATAGATATAAGACATGTTCTGTCTCAATAAAGGGAAAAGAGAAAATCAATTCCAGGAATTTGTCCTCTGGCTTCCACACCAGTGTTTAAGCATGCATGTGCCTAGATCCACACAAGCACATAACTTACACACACAGATGCACACATACACACACACACACACACACACACACACCAATTAATTTAAAAACATAAACCTATCCCTGATTGTTGCACTCTAACTCTTGAATTCCGTGACATTTCTGAAGATTATTTTTAATGGAAATAAAAGGTTTAAGGGAAAAAACCCAGAGACATTATAGATAATCATTGTCATAAAAGGTCACATTATTTTTTAAAGTTATAGAATTCTTAAAATTACAGATGTATAAACAACACATTTTCAATTAGAGTAAATAATCCTCAATTACTTGTGTTTTACACAATCTTTTATTTTAAAACATTGGCTCTCTTCCATTTACAGGAGTCTGACTCCCCAAGTTAGCATGTACAGTTTGCTTCATAAACCAGGCAGGGGGAGAAAGCTCATTCAGTGGTTTCAATAAACTGACTAATACAGACCTGGAAATAGAGTTATAAATAATAATGATGTGCTACCCTCAATCCAGTCATCTGTGAGGGGTTTTGAACCATTAAACAACTTTTCAATTTACTAAGTTCAGCATAAGTACCATTCTCTTTTACAAATCAGTTGACAAGTCAGAGAGATAAGTATGAGGTAAGAATTTAGGGGATGACAAATACTTAATAAAAATGAGGCACCTGAAACCAGATGCAGTGAACAGTCACTTATAACACTCTCCATCATAAGATGCAAGTTAATCCTGACCTTTAGAATTTATCTCATGTTAATATGCACTCATTCTGTTTCTTATTTTCACCATATGCTAATATATAGGTGAAAACTGTTGCACAAATAGGCTATGTGTAGAATAAGTGGGAAAGCAATTTCATAGCATCCTAAGGTTTTCTGGGAAGCAGAATGATTTTTACAATCTCATGTTCAGAAGCAAAGTCCAAAAATGTGTTTTCTCATTAAAGAAAATTATTCTCAATATTTGTCTTTTATTCTATGAGTACTGAGCTTTGTCTCTGTTAATGTGCATCTTATTAAAAACTTTTTGAGAATTTCAATGTATTTTCATCATGTTCACTCCTCCCTCACATCTTCAAGACACACCAGCCCTCTTCGAATTTGTGTCATTTTCTTTCCCCATCAATTTCTCTTTGTGTTATGCATAAATCCTTGTATAAGGGTCTTTTCTTCTATGGGATGTGGTCCAATTACCAGAGGCTACAATCATAAAGTAAGCTGACTCCCTATCTCCCAGCAGCTATCAATTTCTCAAACCTCCTCAGCTATGGGTAGAACTTTGTGCCTATCTCCACTCTTCATCCTGCAATTTGAATTGGTCTAGATTCTGCTTGCATAAGTCCTAACTCTCATAGGAATTGTGAGTTCATATGTGCAACAGCCCTGCTGTGTCCAGAAGGCAATGTATCCTTATATTCATACACTGACTTTTGCTGTACACTCTTTCTTCCTCTTCCTCCTCCACAATGGACCCAAGCCTTGAGAGTAGAAAGTGTGATAGAGATGTCCAAATGAAGGCTGATCATTCTGCACTCTCTTATTCTCTGCATAGTTGTGAGTCTCTATTTTAATCAACATCTACTGCAAAGATGGTGGATGACTACATCAGTGATGTAAACATGAATAAGGCCTGCCAGCGTTCAAAGCAGAAAAAATCTCTACATGGATAGAAGAGATGGGCACAAAGTTCCTTCACTACCTAAGGAACTACTGAGAATTGATAGTTACTGGGAGAGAGAGAACCCTACCTGAGCATGTCCTTAAGTGATACCACAATAGGAAAATTTTGTGAATAATAAAAACACGTAGTTTCATGTTTCTCAGACTTCCGCCTTCTAATCAGAATTGGCATTCTCTAGAAAAAGCTGAAAATGGTGAGCTTGGGAGCTACAGACGCTGTTCAAGAATAGTCAATCACCAAAATCAAGGAAAAGAACAGTACTAATGTAAAATGATGGGAAGAAGGAAAATAAAAATTAATGTATAGCCAAAGAAGGAAGAATTAGAAAAAAAAATCCATTTACAGAACTAAAAGAGTCCACAAAGTGAGCTGTAAGCTTTGAGTGACTAATCCACAGGTTCTGAATTCTAGGCAAAGGCGCAACTGTTGTCCAGTGGTGGTACTGAGATATTAAAGAAACATTGTAAGTGCATTGTTTTCTGAATTCATGAAGAGGAAGAAAATTTTGTGTATATATTTTATGAATAGGAGGATGGATAAGGAGAAATAGAGGTGAACACACAATGATGACTGGTAAATTGATAGACAAAATATCCAATAAATAGAATCATAAATAATAGAATCTTAAACAAATCTTAGCCAGAAATATTTTTTAATATTGTAACATAATAAGCAAGTTACATTTTAAACAGATAGCATTATGTGAAATTCTACTTGATAAGTTTGATTCCTGTGGGCAATTATTCTTCTTGAGCTATACTTTACGTTACTATCTATTTTTCTATCCCTGAAAAACATTTTTTACTGATTTTAAGTGAGAATCCCCCAATGCGAGTTTTTTTATGAAATAAGACCTAAGTATATATGTGTATATACATACATATAATATGGTGATATATTGTGCACCCTAATAAAATTTACCTGAAGATCAGAGGACAGAACAAGCCACTAGATTAATCACAGAGGCCAGGCCATGGTGGCACACATCTTTAATCATAGCATTCAGGAATCAGAGATCCGTCTGGATCTTTGTGAGTTCTAAGCCACCCTGGACTACATGAGATTGACTCAGTCTAGGAGAAAAAAAACAGAACCAGGCAGTGGTGGCACACACCTTTAATCCCATTACTGGGAAGCATGCACATACATCTTTAATCCCAGTACTGATGGCTGTGTGAAGAAAGGTATGTAAGACATGATGAGACAGAAACCAGAGGCTTTTCAGGCTGAGGAGTCCTAGAGGTAAGATGCAGCAGTGGCTTGTTCCATTCTCTCTCTGATCTTTTAGCATTTACTCCAATATCAGGCAGTGGGTTTTTTATTAAAAGACCTTTAGAAATTCAAGCAGCATTCCTATCAAATATAAATAACAATTTTCAAAATTAAACTTAAAATCAAGATGTTGAGTAATGCAATCTTGACTCTGAAAATGTTACCTAATGAATGCAATATGGTGAGGTCATATGAGTGACAATATCAGTTTTGGTATTTTAATACGTGACATTCATTTATAAATTTATACTAAGAATATTGGACAGCTATATGTTATTGTTTCAACATAGAATTTTTCTTGTATGTGTATTCATACTATGAACAGTCTCACTTTTTTCTTTGCTATTTACATCTACTTTGTAGTTAGTTGAATTTTATTCTTTGAATTTCATTTTTACCTTCAATTTTGGAATGGGTTTTCAACAGAAATAGCATCTATGTTGCTATAATAAAATTTAAAGTATTCATACTGGATTCATTGTTACCATAACTCCAGTCTCAATGCTATCTTTGGAAGAAGAAGGAAACTTGGAAAAATAACACATATGTTAAGAGAGGATTATGCATATTTAGAGTGGAATTTGTAATCTACAGTCCAAAGAAGATAATGTGACTACCAATCATAAGAAGCTGAGGAGGCTCTGGCTATTACAAACAATGTTGCTATGAACATAGCTGAGCATGTGCCCTTGTGGTATGATTGAGCATTCCTTGAGAATATGCCCAAGAGTGGCATAGCTGCGTCTTGGGGAAGATTGATTCCCAATTTTCTAAGAAAGTGCCATATTGATTTCCAAAGTGGCTGTACAAGCTTGCATTCCCAGCAACAGTGGAGGAGAGTTCCTCTTGCTCAGCCTGGGTGAAGGGAGGAGTGGACTGGACCTGCCTCAACTGAATCTACCAGGCTCAGCTGAATCCCCAGACCTTGCCCTGGAGGAGGTGGGAATGGGGGGTGGATTGGGGGGAGGGCAGGGGGGGGAGGAGGGAGGACAGGGGAATCCATGGCTGATATGTAAAATTAAATTAAATTATAAAATTTTAAAAATAATAAAAAAAGAAAAAAAAGCTGAGGAGGCAGAGCTAATACATATTTCCTTTTAGCCTTAAGAGAGTGTGTCATTACATATACTTAAATTCTTGATACCTACTTGCCCATTTCCTGAAAGAGTAAATATTATTGTAAGTCATACAGGTTATCCTACATGCTAGAACATTTGCAAGAATCTAGTACCTACCCATCCCCCATTGTAATTCTTACACAGAAACAAGAAATATATTTTTATCCCAATGTGTAATGAGAATTTCCATAATTGCACTCACTCACTGTACTACATATATATTTAAAAGCAGACATCTATTTATTCATTTATTTATTTATATTTATTTATTTGTTTATCTATTTATTTATTATTTATTTATTTATTTATTTAGCTATTTATTATTTTTGCTGAGGGATTAGCTAAGGATAATGGCTCTTTTTTCCTCTTCTAGGCAACAATGACAAATTCTCATAATTTATGATAAAGACTGTGTTGGGTAATGTAGCAATATCTAGTATAGTAAAGCCACAAACCAATGACTCAGAACTAAAGGCTTTTCAGCAGAAGCATCCCTTTCAGTTAGAGGCTTTTTCCAGTGGAACCTTTTGGGTGAGATTTCAGAGGATTTCAGTCAGAGAATTTATGGATTTGGTGAGGTAAAAAGTGGCAATGGCTTGTTCCTTTGCCTCTCTGATCTTTTAGCATTTACCCCAATATCTGCATCTGGATTTTTTATTAATAAGACCAATTAGGATTTGAGCAACTATATACATACATACATACATACATACATACATACATACATACATATATGCGTGTATATATATAATTTCTCATAGCAGGTATACCTCTGTTAACAGTCAAATGCACTAAAATAATGACAACTTTAGTTTCTTACATCTAAACCCATTTAACTGGTAAATTATTGCACTTTGCATTTTAAAAATTAATATTGATTTATGTGACAGTGTCCCTAGAATGATAAAAATGTGACAAATTTCCATCACATCATTTAATTAAATGTTATTCTTAGTTGTTAGAATTAATTGTTTTAGTTATATTACTATACATAGAAATGTAATTTACAACTGATGAAATCTTGCATTCATATAAATATAAATCATAAATTCATATAAATCATAATTCTGACTGAATAACTTATTATTCTTGTTGCCATTTTATTACTCTCTATTACAGTGTGTGTTCGTGTGTGAGTATGTGCACATGAGTGCAGGTGCTCATGAAAGCCAGAAAAGGGCATTGGATCCTCTGGACTTGCAAAAGGTTGTAGACAATCTACCATTAGTAACAGGAACTGAACTGGGTCCTCTAGAAGAACAGCAAATGCTCTTAAGCACTGAACTATCCCTCCAGCCTACCATTCTTAATATCTATAAAAATTACACACTCTGGTTAGCAGCTATTCCTTCAGTACAATGGATGTTCAACATGTTCGATAGTCTTGATACTTTCTTTTCAGTGTCATAAACCCCAGTAGTTTTTCTTTCTTAAAGCTAGTGAAGAAGTAATTTTTTTTTCTATTTGGAAGTGATAAATGGAGGTAAATGGTATTGTCCTCCAACAGTTTCTGGTGATCACTGATGCCTCAAATGAACTCAAAAGGTCTCATTTTATGCCCATGGCTTTGTCCGACTTGCATTTATTTCTGTTTAAGTGTTCATCAGCATTTGTCATTAGTTGAGAACTGGTTATTATTCAATTCACTACATAATACATTGCCTTTATAGCTAATTGAAAGAGTTTATAAAGATTTTGCTACTGCTTCTTTTCCAAGGATATCATCATGTACTTTCTTTCAAATGTAGGAATTTTATTAACTTTTACTCAGTGTACAATTGTATGCCAAGCCTTAAATCCCAGTACTGATGAGGGAAAATGGACACAAACAACCACCCGTAACCAAGAAACTATTTGCAACTGATATCGGCTGGAGATGGAGGTGGGATCAGTTTTCTCTAATGAAATGTCATTGGTTATATCAACTGCCTTCAAGGGCAGGCTAAATGCCCAGGAGTGGTTGACCAACACAAAACAGATTTCATGATTTTATTTTGTGCTTTTTGTTATGGTATTTTATTGTTATGTTATTCTTATTGTTGTTTTGTTATTGTTAGTTCTTAATGTCCTATTGATTTTTTCTAATTTTTTAGTTTATTTTGATATTCATTTTAATTTTGCTTTTCCTTTTTTCTGAAAGAGAAAGAGAGAGAATGAATTTGGGTTGGTAGAGAGGTGGGGAAGTTATGGGAGCAGTTGGGGGAGGGGAAATAATATAGTAAAATAAATCCTACAAAAATTAATTTAAAAGATTATATCACTAGATGTAGTCAGAAGTTTTCCTGTGTCTCGCCCAGTCCCAAAGCTGCTCAGACCCAAGTAAACACATAGAGGCTTCTATTATTTACAAACTGTATAATCTATGGCAGGCCTCTTGATAGCTAGCTCGTATATCTTAAATTAACCCATAACTATTAATGTATGTATCACCATATATTCCGTGACTTTACCTGTGTCCCATTACATGTCGCTTTTTGAGTGGCTGGCTCCTCTCTCTTCCCTTCTGCCTTTTTTCTTCCTATCTGCTTGTATTTCCTGCCTGCCTCTAAGCTGCCTTGTCATTGGCCAATACAGCTTTATTTATCAACCAATCAGAGCGACACATATTCACAGCATACAGAAAGATATCCAACAGCAACTAGGGGAGACACCAACAGAAATAAATATGTGTACAAATATAGAGGAATAGTATACAGGAAAGAAAGCATGATTGACATCCCTAAACAGCAGAAAAGTATTTACAATGAAGGTGATCAATACAGAATCTTGGAAAACTGATGGATATTTTCCAGAGACACTCGAGAAGGAGTCTTCTAAGTACAGCAAGTAAAATCAGTTTAGCACAAAATGTGTGTGTGCCTGTATACATATATGTATGTATGTGTGCATATGTATGGGTAAGGGGTGTGTGTGTGTGTGTGTGTGCGTGTGTGTGTGTGTGGACATTAAATTTATATTAGCATGAAGTGTTCATCAATCTGAAAAATAGAACTTTTTCAAGAACAATGGAAAAATCAGTGAAAAGGAGAGCCTCATATAGTCTCTCAGGTTTAGAATTTATGTGTTCATTGGAAGAATCACTGATGATGCTACCCAGGGAAATAACATGATCTTATCCATCTTTATCTTTAAAAGAGGCTAACCTGGGCTATCATCATGGAGGAACATTTGAATCTGAACATGAAGCAGATTAGGCCATGGATTAGTATGAAATTGTAAGCAATTAAACAATAAAAATATTTTAGGACTGAAATAGTAAATTACATAAAAGTAGGATGAATATGTGCATGTTTACTAATAGACTCCATAAAATTTTACTTACTAATAACATAAAATACACAAACCTTATAGGAAATGATTCAATTATTTGTTGTATGGGTTATGTGTGGTTAGACCGTGGCGTCCAGCAAGAACGACGGTAGGGAAAATTTTAAAACACCCATATGAGCAAACTGTTTGATTTCAGAAAAGAGCCAAATATTTTGGCGTATTTCCAGCAGCAGCCACACTCTATCTTTTGAGTGCTATTTGCCAAGTCCAGACATAAAACAAAACAACAACAAACAAAACAAAACTCAAATGTCCTTCCTGTATTTCAGAACCTTGTCTGTGATGGAGCTTGGATTTTTTTTTTTAAACAGGCTGGCTCTCTCTCTGGAGCCAGATGCAATAGTGGCCCAGCATACCTGTGAGCTCTCTGTCTTTGTGCAGCCAGAATCCCACGTGGTATGAATGTATGTATGTGAACAATAACTACGGTTTGAGTTTATGACAGAATGAAAGGCATCAAGGTTTAAGGAGGTGGATGTAATAATGAATACATGAAAGATTTTAAGAAAATAAATTAAAGGGGGTTATAAAGAAGCTCAAGGAGAGGAAACTTTCAAAATAATAAAAGATTAACAGAAGTCAATGCTAGAAAGCTATAAATCAAGAATGCAACCAAACAAGAGTCCATTACAATGGCCCCTTAGGAAATGAATAGGACCTCTTCAGAGTAGAGAAGTCATGTAGAAGAGGGGAAGAACCTGTCCACATGTTACCATGAGAGTGTTGAGACTCCAAGAGTTGGAGGACAGTGTAGACTCCTCCCACAAGAAACATCTCTGCAAAAGGAACAACAGGGAGTGGCTGGGGCAAGACACTTTGTGGTGAAGGGAGCTTTACAATCTGGCAATGACTTTAACGTTTCATTTAAAATGTTATTAATAGACACTTATATGTGTGTCATGAGGCTGTCACTCTACTGTGAATTCCTTTAAGTCAGATACATTTTCTGTTACTCAAGGGCTCTCTGAAAAAAATGATATTGGTCATCTTTGATCTGTTACCTCCTCTATTTCAAGTCTGAGATGCCCTTGGAATAGAAATCATATGCACGTTAACATTTTTATTATACCACATGGAAAACATAGTACATTCATAAATCATTAGTGACACATCATTATCCATAGAGAGAGGGAAAACAAGGAATAGGAGACCATGATAAATGAAGACCACATGAGAATAGGAAGAAGCAAAGTGCTAGAGAGGCTCACAGAAATCCACAAAGATACCCCCACAATAGACTGCTGGCAATGGTCGAGAGACAGCCCGAACTGACCCACTCTGGTAATGGGATGGCCAAACACCCTAATTGTCGTGCTAGAAACCCCATCCAATGACTGAGGGATCTGGAAGCACAGATCCATGGCTAGGCCCCGGGTGGAGCTCCAGGAGTCCAATTAGCGAGAAAGAGGAGGGTCTATATGAGCAAGAATTGTTGTTATTATATTTTTATATTAGTTTCTAGCATTAACCTTCTCCTGTGCTGTGGAAGCCCACAGAGGTTTCCTAATGAGATCTGAGCTTGCTTTACCAAGAAGGGCTGCATAAGGGAATGGACTGACCACATGTGTGGTTACCAGGTATTTGGAAGGGTCTGCACTTGACTGTGCTCGGGGGAGGTCTTTTGCTCCACCCCTTGGCATTCCTTTAAAAAGCCATTTAGAAGAGATAGAAGCAGCCGGTGGATTAGGATCCCGGCCCTCCGGAGGCTATCCTGTGTTTCTATTTATCTCTCTCCTTTCCATATTTCTATCTAAATCTCTTATCTCTCACTCCTCAAGAGTACCCTGGGGGAGAAAACGTGGAGGTGGGTCCCCCACATTGTACCTATTTTAAAATTTAGCTTTATCATTTTGAGTTATGTGTGAGAAGAAACACATTTTTAGTGCTGCTTCTGTTCATGGTTTTATGCCTCTATTGTGAGTCTTACCTGCAGTTGCTTCAGAAAAATTGGAATGATCATGGAGGCAAATATGCTGTCTAGTGAGTATGTTGCATGTGATGGTAGAAATAGGTACTATTTGGGAATATAATCTGCCATCAACAGCATAGAACATGGAACTTGGGGCTTTTTTTTTTTTTTTTTTTGAAGAACTGCTATATTTCTGGTGTTTGGATCCCTCATTTAATATAATATTCTGTCTTTACTGAAATTCCTAATCTATACATGGAGGGGAGTTTTGGCCTCAATTTATATGGTCCACTAGGCCTAGAGAAGTCAATTTTGAAACTAATACATGAGTAGTAGACTTGAGAAAGTATTACCTGGGCCTAAGCCTGGCTATTTTGCTAGGAAGATCTTAGCCAAAGATGTCACTGTGAAGGCAAGAATTAAGATTGTGAGATTTTCATCTTTGTGCTTTTCTCATAATTACTATTTGTCACTTAACAAGAGAGAGCAGACTATATAAACCCCTCTATTACTGTTATCTATAAGTAGACTGCTAGTCATTATTCTTGTGCTCTACCCACTTAGAATTTCTCAATATTCATATCAAAGACTCACCAAAGCCAACAGCTTATTTATTGTTTTTCATCTTTACTCATTTTGGTCAGAATGTGTGAGAAAAAAAAAAAAACAAAAACAAGTGAGAATCTCACGAGTTACATGATCTCCTTGGAGTGAGAGGTATCCAGACCTTTCTCTGTTATAAACCATGCATCGTTTTGCTTTTATTTATTTTCTATTTGAGAATTTTATATATGTATATTAAGTGTTTGTTCAAATGCATCCTCCATCCCTTTTCATTGAATTTCACCCCTTTATTTGCCTTCAACATTTTCCCTCCAAATTTCATGTGTTCTTTTACTTATATTAAAATATCATTATACCATTTCCCCTTCTCTTTCTCCTCCCCCAGACACTTCTATGCACCTCCCCCTCTCCAAATCCTGGCCAATTTTTAAAAATCTTATAAAGTAGTATGTTTCCATATGACCTTTGAAGTTTTTAGTGTTTCTTGTTCTTGCTCAATAACATCTCCTGTATCATGCCCTATAATGTCCCATATCATTATTCCCTTTTCCACATTCTGAGTTTTATTACCTATACTTTGAAGTCCCCTTAAAATTTGTGTTGTTATCTATGCAATCACTAATTTAAACTCATTCATTTAACAATCCAAAAATATCCCTCATATATGAGAGAAAATATGAAGTGTTGGTCTTTATGAGGGTGGGTTCCTCATTCAGAATGAATATTTCCAGGACCAATGGCTTACCTGAAAATTTAATAATTATTTTTTTATTCATATTTGAATAATATTAAATTTCATAAATATACCATATTTTCCTTACCTATTCATAATTTGGTAAGAATATAGGATTTTTTACATTTCTTCTCAATTGTGATTTGATCAAGAGCTCTCATATAAATGAGAAGTTTTTCGGTATTAAATATCAAGTCTTTTTGAGAATATGACCAGGAGTGGTAAATCTGACCACTTGCAGATACAGTTCTAGACTTCTGAGGAACCTCCCCACCAATTTCCATTGTGGTTGTGCCACCAGCTTGTACTTTCACCAGCAATGCATGAACAGTCCCTTTCCCCATAGCCACACCATTTGTTATCATTGTTTTTGTTTATTGTGTTTTATTTCTTTGTGTTATCCATTATGCCAGTGCTTGGATGGAATGCTTGAAATAGTCTTATTTTGAATTTTCCTTGTGGATAATGATGTTTAATACTTTTTAAAATTATATCTGAACCATTTTTATTGTTTTAAGAATATTTTGTCTTTGTTTTATGTTCCAATTTTTAATTAGGTTGCTTTTTTCATGATTTTTTCTATTTATTAATTTTTTTATATATAATGGAGATACTAACCCTCCATCATATATATCACTAGTATTGACCTTTTCCCCATTCTGCAGGCTGCCTCTTAGCTCAAATGCTCGTGTTATTTGTTCTAAAGATGTTTGGTTTCATGAGTTCCACTTGTTAATTGTTGGTGTGCTACTTGATTTCTATTTAGAAATCTCATTCCCGTGTATGTAAACTGAAGTGTATCTTCTGTTTCCCCTCTAACAGATTCAACATATCAGGCCTTATACGGAGGTTTACTGAAATGCTATTTGTGATACAACTACAATTCCATTTTAAAACTAGAGCAAAATTGGACTAGCAAAGCCTCATGGATACAAATCATTCAAACTTGCAGCTTCTAATCAAATCACACATATACATTTACCTATACAAATTGATGTATTTTAAAGCTAAAGTCCATTCTAAATATTATGAATCTTAACTTATTCTTTTTAAATTTGTTTTTATTTTTTGACAGATTTATAAATAACCCCTCCTTGTAAAATCTTTATTTCTTAAATTTGGTTAATTGCTTCATACTTAAATTTTTTTTATCACATGAGAACAAAAAAATGGTTCTGTATATTGTAAACCTGAAAATCATATTCAGAGTTAAATTTTGTTCATATAATCGAAATGAGTTTGGGTTTCTCTGAGCAGAGAAATAGTTGCCTTTCTTTCTTTCTTTCTTTCTTTCTTTCTTTCTTTCTTTCTTTCTTTCTTTCTTTCTTTCTTTTTTTCATTTTGAGGTCCTATGAAATCATAATCCCCGAAATCTCTTAATGGACTTTGGTAATTCTGAAACATTCTAACAGTCTTCTTTTAATAATGCAGTACACTTTCAATACTTAAACAAAATAACAAACCCAACAGCAGAGGAAAGCACGGTTGTGCAGAGTGGCAGACACTGTGCATGGCAGGGAAAAAGCACGACTTTTCATTGTTAAGCAACTTCCCAAATCCTCTCTCCAGTGCTGTGGTGAACTCCACCCTAAACAGATGTCTTTATGACAGTCAGATGCATTACGCTAACTGAGATAGCTGCATTCAATGCCTTTTAATTACCCTGTAACTAGACATTGCAAGTCATTTGGGCAATGGATAAAAAGCAGATAGTGTGCGGTTTGATTTTTATTTCATTCTGAAGAACAAATCCTTTGCTGTCAGGGTCAGAAATAAACTGAAATTCATTCAAACAATCTGATATACCATGGCTTAATTGTAAGAATTAGAAAATAATAACCACACATTCTATTATGTTATAAAATGCTCATCTTGCATAGGATTTAACACATTCCAAATTATTTTAATATTTCTAGTATGAAGGCGAATAACCTTGTATTCTAATATGCCCTTGAATTTTTCTTTCTAGTAGAAAGGTTTGGGCAGCTGATTTCATATCAGCCTTTAAAAACACCACAAAGTTCATGCCCAGTGGAAATAACATTATGTGGGAGGGTAATTTCAATCTCTTATTGACTTGCAAGACGTATCCACCTTGATGTTTTCACAGAAACTGATTTCATTGATGATGATCAAAAGAGGAACGTAGGGCTTTGATCAGAATAAATCTAAAGAAAGCTGAAATCTGCAAATATGAGGTGATTGAAATTCTTTCTCCATCTCCCCTTAGTGAAATGAGAAAACCAAAATATATGGATACCTTATAATTAGTGTGACAATAATGTTTACTAGAAAGCATGCTTTGTTAATGAAATGATAAAATCAAGTGTTCCAAATGTAGTATTTTTAAATGCTGTCCTACACATTAATATCAACACAGTCATAGGTGCTTCTATCATTCAATTGAACTACTTGAAATAAAATGTGGCAGAAGGGAGGGAAATATTTTTGTTTTTTTTTTTCTTTTTGTGCCATATGCACTTGATAAGACTATCATGAATAGTTATTTATGAATATAATGCCCTGGTCATTCACAAAATGTATTCATCTCCTTGTCATAGGAGGGTTAGTACTCTAAATAAGGGGGTGGTCAAAGTGAAGACGAGGATTGGGATTAGAGTTAGGTGTATAATAATGGTGGACAAATACATAGTAGTGTGCGCACATCTTTAGAAAACAGTAAGTAGTCCTAAGCAAAGCAAAAATCAGTAACACAGATGTAAAGGTGTGCTATTTTATTCTAATTAAAGTTTAGTTTTATTAAGTGTCAAAATATTTAACAATGATATTGTGGTAGTTCTGTCAGGTAGGCTATCTCTGAAGAAAACTGATGAGACTTAAACATCCCTTTTATTTAACATGCTAAAATTCACTACTTTATGCAAACCAAGAATCCTTAATTGGTTCTGTGTTACTAAGCATATTAATGTCTCTTTCAGAGTGTATTCACAGCACAAATGTACAGCTTTCCTGACTTGATGGTCGTTTCCATATGGAGTTGATAAAAATTAATGAAAAATTCAGTGTTGTCAATCAGAAACATTTTTATTCAATAGCAAACGAAAGATAAGCACATTGATTAATTGTGATGAATCTGCATATCTGCAATTAGTTCTTTTCCAATTATCTGCTTGAATAAGATTATATACATAATAGATGATATGAAAACTTCTCTTCAATTTTACTTTTAATTTAAACAAGTGAATAAATGAGAAAGATACATATATATTTGTAAGAAACACACACTACTACATACATTTCTATTGGTGACTATTCACTGTAAATAATACAAAAGTGCACAGTAATTACAAGTGTTAATACAAGATTACTATAAAGTATTTTACAAGGTTTATTTATTTAGTTTGTTATTTTGTTATTTATTTATTGGCTTGCATTTGTGCCATGCGAGTTATTTATATTGTGAACATGTAGGTGCCTACACAGATAAAAGGACATTGGATCCTCTGGAACTTGAGCTACAAGCAATTGTGAGCAACCTGATGTAGGTGTTGGGTACTGGACCTGGGTCCTCTGAAAGGGCAGTAAGAGTTCTGAACTCTTGAGTCATATCTCCAGCTTCATATTCCTGTTTTATTATTTTTAAAGACCCCATTGTAGATTAAAACAAAAATAAACCTTAAAATGTTCTTTATAAACTGTGTAAAAGAAATATTTATATCACGGATGTCAAAATAAGGAAAACATGTCCCATCAGAAACACAATAAAATTATCATATGTGGAAGAGTAAATAAAGTAGTTGGTTAATATGGAAATTTGTTTTGGCATACAGTGTTAAATTTCCTAGGGTCAGCCTCCAAAATTGCTTCTGTACTGAGAGGTTGGGTGCAACAGAGCCTTCAATTGAAGCTAATTTTATTTCATCCACAAGGCATACCATTTGATGACATGCAAATACTCTGGTTAGTGGGAACATACTACATCCAGCACAGTGTGAGGTCCTGGATCACTGTCCCTAGGAATTTCCATGGAATGAGTAGCCCCCTCTCTGGAAAGTACAGATCAGTGTTCACCAGTCCAAGAGACACACTCTGCCTGTCTAGAGTTCTCTTTATCTTCCCCTGGTGTAATCTACTTCCAAAATTTTCTTCCTCCTCTCCTACTTTACCTTTTATGTCTAGCTTCTCAACCAAATTAAAACCACCAAATTACCGGGCATGGTGGCTCATGCCTTTAATCCCAGCACCCGGGAGGCAGAGGCAGGCAGATATGATGGAGAGGTACACAAGGAAATGATTTCAGATTAGTATTTGAAATTACACTAATAAATATAAAGTTTTGAATTAAAATAAGACATTTATTGATAGATTTGAATAATTTAATAGAATTCTTATCTCTGTATGCTGTTTCTTATAGTATTGTAGTGAGGAATACAAATAAGTAATCTTCCTCAAAACCATGGATAATTTAATAAGAGAATTTTGAGCAGTAAAGGTAAATTTGGAATAGCAATACAGTAGAGGAAAATGATGGTGTTAATACTAAAATAACTCTATTGGGTAACTTTTTGGTTGGGAGCTTCACTGTAGAGATGAAGAACTTTGATAAGTTATATTATCATTGGATATGGTTTCATAGGAAGAAAAAATTTCAGAGCATATTTATTTATTCATATATCTTATACTTCAAAATAGCTAAAGTAGGAAAAATTTATAACAGAAGTAAAGGTAAATATTTATTTTAAATGAGAAATAAAGATATAGTAGGTGTCTAATGTAGAATAAAGAATAGTGATGGGGAAATTGAGTTCAGAATTAAGTATGTGTGTGGTGGAGAAGGTCAGCAAAATGTTCTGTTAAAGATTTCCTAGTGAAGACTCGTCACTCACAGTGATATTCAAGAGCAATTTTGTCATTTTACTATAACAAGAAGTAACGGTCTATGAAATAGTTCTGAAATAAACTATTTCATAAATCAAATATACACTTGATTGATTGATCACAAACATTTTTCTAAAAGTCTAGGAATATTTTATGGTGATTTAGCACCAAATTTGAGAAGTGAGTTTGAATATTTTGCTTGTATATTGTACATTTTCAGAGTTTAATTGTGAGTAAATTATCTAAAACACTAATGAATAGATAATTTATAATTTATTCTTCACTTATTTTTATTTTTAATTCAAACAAGAAGTACAAAACATTTTTACTTATTTACTACACATTTATGACTTAGCATATTTTTGAAACTTTCTAGTGATGTCATGCATAATAAACAAATAAATTCTGTGATGATTGTTGACATTTTTTACTCTTTGGGGCCATTAACTCATTATTTATTGAAGCAATGGACTATCACATTGTTTTTGAAAAGTTTGTGTAATGTTTTAGTAAAAGATTAAGAAGGAAAAGTACCTGGTAGAAATAAAGGAGAGAGACTGGGGAGGTAAGAGAGGTGCAGAGGCTTTAATTAAAGATCTCACAACTTATTCTTATAGAAATAGATTAGAAAATCTAAAATTTACACAGAGATTCATGTGCATTAGGATACTGGGAAAAGTAGATGAACAGGCAAAGTAAAATATTAATAGACAATGATTGGTATAGGAGCCTGAAGATACTGAATGATGTTTACCAATAAATGAAGTTACTCTTCAACTGTAGCCTATACACGGAACAATTAAGAAAGCCCTTTTGGTGGGAGAAGGATGGTACACTTGAACATGTTGGTGCAAAATTAAGCTGCACATATTCAAGACTTTTGATAGCACTGGAACAAAACAGCTGCTGACTAAAATTTATAAGATGAATGAGTGAATGTTCTATAGCATTTTGGGGATATATGTGTTCAAGATGGAGTGAACTTCATACAGAACATGGGTTGATTGATTTATTTTAGATTTTAGAAATCATGAGTTTTTTCACAGTGAAACAATAAACTCAGCCTCAACAAATAAATGTTAATCATAAACTATAGCAGCACAAAATCCACTTCAATTGTTGAGTAATAAAAATCTCTTATTTGGATTAATTTTATGAGCACTACTTGTTTTGATTATGTCATCGTTATTTTTATTGGAATAGCAAGTTTTCCAATTACTTATCATCTAAAGGCAAGCAGAGATTTCTGTACTTGAAATAAAATTAATGAACCTGCTTCTTTTTCATATAAAGTCTTGCCTTGTTTCTTGAAATACTGGATGTAGATTCCTTCAGATGTCTCTGACATAAGCTTTACAAGTCAGTTTGAAATGAGAGACATGGAAACCTCTTTTGATTCTGCTTTTTTCATTTATATTAACACATAAATAAGATTCCCAAGTCACTTAGACAGGATATTGATTTGGCCATTAGAATGTTTTCAATAATAATAATCCACTTTAGTTAATAGTTTGGGAAATAATATTTTCCTTTGTCTAGGAGTATGCTAATAAAACTTGAATTCCCATACTGATGCCAATTTGTGATAATTTTGTTGTTGTTTTATTTTCATTTTGCATACCAAGTACTGTTCCCCCTCACTCCTCTTCTTCTACTTCCTTCTACCTCCTCCATCC
>CABHPH010123713.1:0-21658 GCA_902168325.1 Peromyscus nudipes
TAATCCATTCAAAAGCTGCCAAATTGAAGTTGTTATCTTGCAGTTTTGTAGAGGTACCTAGGGACAGACTAGGGGTCTCTGTGAGGTGTAGGTCCTGTCCCAACACACATGCAAACATGCTCTACTCAAACTACTCCCCCAACGACCATCTCTTATACTGTCTTTTAGAGGGTAAGTACACAAGAGTGTAAACACACTTCATTTACATTTTGACTTGTGACTGACACTGTCTCAATACATTTTATCATAGCTGGAAAATTTTGTCCTGGGGAGACACATTAAAAAGAAAAAATGAAATCATGGAGTAATTCTTCCTCAGTTAGATTCGTCCCCCACAGTTCTCCTTCTCTATTTGGGATTGTAACTAGCAACAGAGAAGTCATTTGCCAATGCTGAAACTTAGAACTTTCCAAGACAGTGGAAACAGATTAAAAATGTACATTTGATACTTTTTGTTTTATTGTCTTTTTGTTTCTTTGTTTTGATTGGCTTTTTCTTTCTTTTGAGGTTTATTTGAGAGAGAAAAAAAGAACATTAAGTTGAGTGGGTAGGGAGTTAGGGAAGATCTAGGAGGCATTGGGAAAGGGGAAAGAATATGATCAAAATATGTTGTATGTAGATTTTAAAATAGTAATTTAACTGAAAAAAATTAAAAATAAATAATGTATAAAATGTGTAGTTGGATATACATAAAGGACTCTAAATCATCATACCACAGAGACACCTGCACACCCATGGTTAGTTGCAGAACTTCACAGTAGCTACAATCTGAAACCAGTTTAGATGTTTATTAGTAGATGAATGGATGAAGAAAACATAGCACATATATACACAACGGGATTTTATCCGGTCATGAAGAAAAACACAATCATGAGACTTGAATGAAAATGGAAGTGCATATCATTAGGGTAAGCCAAATGAACTAGACTCAGAAACACCAATACAGTTTTTCTTCATATGAGGTACCTAATTTTTTAAATGTATATGTAGGACGACATGTAGGTGGGCATCTATGTGGGGGAAGGAAAGAGTCTAAAGATAGAGAGGAGAGACAAGATGGGAAGAGTATGAAAATCACCATAGTGAAACCCATTATTTTTCATGCTATTTTATATAAAGTAACATTAAAGTTATTAGCAGAAAAATGTAGATTCTTGGGTTTTATCACGAGGTGTTTAGATGCAGCCTAGGAATATGCATTATTAAAACTCCCTGTGATGTAGATGTACCTGCTTCTGGTATCAGCACTAAAGAAAAACGCAATCATAATTGCAAAAGCAGGTGATCTGATGGCAGGGGGAAAAAACTAGTTTAAAATCCTAGCCCTGCCACATACGAGTTGTAGCTCTGGTTGGCATTACCACAGTGTGTTCTTGCTAACTCCTACTTTCAGTGTCTTTCTAACCATTAGACATCTACCCCTACTAGTGGCGCACGCCTTTCATCCCAGTACTCAGTAGGCAGAGGCAGATGGATCTCTGTGAGTTCTAGGCCAGCCTGTTCTACATAGCAAGTTCCAGGCCAGTAAGGACTATGTACTGATAACCTATCAAAAAGAGGAAGGAGGAGGAAGAGGGAGGCAGGAAAAAGGAAGAAGGAAGAGGGAGGAAAGAGGAAGAAGGAGGAGACAGGGCAAGGGAGAAAGAAGGAGGAAGAAGAAGGAAGGGGGGAGGAAGAAGAAAGAGAGAGGAGGGAGGAAGAAGGAAGAGGGAGAAGGGAGGAAAAGGGAGGAAGAGGGAGGAGGGAGGAAGAGGGAGAAGGGAGGAAGAAGGAAGAGAGAGGAGGGAGGAAGAAGGAAAATGGAGGAGGAAGGAAGAAGGAAGAGGGAGGAAGAAGGAAGAGGGAGGAGGGAGGAAGAAGGAAGAGGAAGGAGGGAGGAAGAAGGAAGAGGGAGGAAGAAGGAAGAGGGAAGAGGAAGGAGGAAGAGTGAGGAAGGAGGAAGAAGGAAGAGGAAGGAAGAGGAAGGAAGAAGGAAGAGGGAGGAAGAAGGAAGAGGGAAGAGGGAGGAGGGAGGAGAGAGGAAAAAGGAAGAAGAAAGAAGTCTTCTATTCCAACTTAGTTTCACTTGCCACTAAGAAGGCAAAGAACAGCTTTTGTTATCCTTCCTGTCTCCTACTGGGAGAGCAGATGTCCAATGCACCACCATCATACCATCTCATGTCCCTTCATCTGTTCCCCTTCTAATATAGCGGCTAACACAAAAGCGAATGTATTACTGTACATTGTACTTTACTGTACTGTTTGAATTCCCTGCACTGACCACACAGAGGCCTGGGCTGACAGCTTCAGAAATTGTAGCGACCTCCACATCATAATAGACCCTCCAAGGAGGTAAATAATCTCAAACAACATGAAACCCTCCCTTTAACTTAGTTACTTCTGCCCTAGACCCTCAGTCACCCAGAATGATCATTTTCCATAGCCCAACAGCTGTACAACCCTCCCTCCAGCACATATCCCCAATAGGTTTGTGCCTAGTATTTATTTATGGACAGTATTAGCCTTCTCACTGGGTATTACAAACCTGCTTCCTCCCTCCTCCTCATCCATAACTGAGCAGCCATTTTGTTAACTCACCACCACCACCACCACCACCACCAAGTTCCCTGCCTTTCTAATCCACATTGTTAGGTATGCTTGAATGAACTATCTTAAACAAAAGCATTGTAAGTGCTAAAGGTTTTGAACTTGTTAGCTCATTTCTCTCACAAAAATCTCAAGTGAAATGTAACTCTGAGAAATGTACAAGGCTGCACTCGGAGTATATCTGTTTCCCTTCTAGTTCTCCTCCATTCACTTGACCTGATATTCTTTCAGAGCGATGGGATAGTTTATATCTGCTAGAGATAGTGAAAAATTGATGAGAACTTCACACACAGACATTGAATTGGATCTGGCCTTTGAGCAATGAGTAAATGGTTACAGGCAGATATAGTTACAGAAAGATGCAATTCCATGAACAGAAGTGAGACTTTCCTTAAACACTTTCAGTGGATTCTGGAGTCTTGCTCGGAACCTTTGCAGTGGAGACCTGGGAATGTGATTCCGGTATGTAATATGCTTCAACTACACCGTACTATTGTAGTTCGGGGTTGTGCGTATGTTTGAAACATTTTGCAGTATATGTTTAAAAGTAAACCAGCATGAAAGGCTGTGGCAAAAGCAGATAACCAGGGCCCTGGTCAGCACTGAAACAATCAGAAATCTCCATCAACAAACACTACAGGTACTTAGTATGCACATGGTTCATGGTCCACTCTGCAAATCAATATGCTAGCATTTATTTCTAAAATGGAAACAAGGAGAAATTAAAAGTGTCTGTGAACCCCTGAGATGGCTCAACAGGTAAAGATATTTGATGCCAGCCCTACCAACCTCAGTTCAATGCCCAGGCCTCACATGGTGGAAAGAGAGAACTAAGGGAACTGAGTTCTTCAAGTTGTCCTCTGACACACCCCCCCAACACACGCACACACACACACACACACACACACACACACACACAGAGAGAGAGAGAGAGAGAGAGAGAGAGAGAGAGAGAGAGAGAGAATAAATAGAGTGTAAAAAGTACTTTCAGAGCCCAAAGTGGAAGTTAAAAAAAAAATCTTAGTTTGCTGCTTGACTGTTGGCTGGTAGGTAAACTTCCTTGACTATTATTTTACAAACACAAGGCAACTTTTAAAATCCTTTCTCAGCATAGGAGGAATAAATTGCATGAAGTCTCGTGAAACATCAGAAGAAATTCATAATTTCAAGAAATGAAAGTGGCTTTTGTTTCATTGATATGGAATCAGTTCAAAGATTTGCAGTTAGACTACATTCTGACGCACTATTTACAGTAGTGTGACAATAAGGTAACAATAAATGTAGTAACTATACTGCATGTTTCAAAATAAGTAAAATAGTGAGATTGCAATGTTTTCAACCCCAGTAACTGATAAAATGCTTGAGATGATGGAAATGTTCATTGCCCTGATTTGGTCACTACACACTGCACACGTGTATTGAAAGATAACAGTTTTCAGAAAGACAGTATCGTTCCTGAGATCAAGTTCTCTGTTATCTCTCTTCAGTGCCAACATGCATTCAGCTGGAGGCATCTAATGCTGTGACCTTATACATAGAAATGCACTGGTGACTTGCATTTGTCTTGATGTGTAAAATTCTGTCCCTTTAACAAAAAGTATATGTCCTAGGCAATTGGTTGCTTTTGGGTTTGGGAAAGACTCCACATTAGAGCCACTGGGGATATTTTTTAAAACACAGAGCTTTCCACCTGTTGCTGAATATATCAAAATGGGGAAAAAAAACTAGAGAGCTGGAGAGTTCATGTTCTTTTAAGCATTCCAGGTGATTCCAATACATTTTCTGTTCTAGAAAGATTCTTGGCTTACCTCGAGTAACCTGATCCAACATCTTACACTTTTTTTCCTGCCAAGAAGTTCCTTATATTTACTTCTCGCCTATTCTTTCTTTGTTTAGTTCTCGCTGAAGAGAAAGGATAATTCACAAACATCTTACATATGTATACACAGGGGAATGTGAATAATGATCGTTTTCTTGGGGATGGAGGCCCAGCTGGTTGGAAACCTCAGCATCCCCAGTGTTGAAATAATCTCCTGGCCAGATGTTTCCTTCACTTGTTGGAACAGGGCACAGAGGTCCCAGTGGAAGCCTCTCTGGACCCTAGCTTGGCCAGCTGGATTAGCTGCAGGTGGAGCAAATGGGCCCCATGGGCCCCATCAGGTCACCTTGCTGAGTATGAGTCAGGCCAGCAGCTCTTTATTTCTTCCTGTCTCCCCCACTTCCCACCACTCATCTCTGTGGGCAGCTGCCAGACCAGGGAACAAGCGTCAGGCAGGGGGAGGAGGTATTTCTTAATGGATCCTCCATCTCTTCAGTGGTTTGGGGTCTGGCAGAGATAATCCAGACCTGAAACAAATTGGCTCCTCCCCTGATGTATTTCGGTTAATGCACTAGCTGCCGAGAAGCAGTCAGGCTTAGGGCAACAAAATCAATTTCCCTAGCTGAACAAGAAGCGCAAATCGAACACCCACAGCTCTTTCTCTTCTTATTTATTTATTTATTTGTTTATTTATTCTTTTATCTGTCTACTAGCCACGGAGCTCTAAATGCGGCCCATAGTTGGCTTCCTGCCACTGACGAAGCCTCTCTCTCTCTCAGGGTCTGACCCAAGAGCTCTGAAGAGACATAGGAGTAGTCAAATGCCAAGTGAATCCTAGAAACTCTAGTAATCCAAAACACTCTTCCCTATCCCCTTCACATGGGATACAACCTTAACAGTCTCTACAAAGGAGGCCTGGATGGCTGCTACCTGTCTTGTTACAGACAGGGGAACTATAGAAGTCTAACAGTCTATTGTAATATCATTCCACTGTCAGGGGATAATCCTGATAACACACTCTTGCTCCTTTTCCTTTAAACTAGCATACAGCGTATTCTGTTTCATTCTGTTGTCTTCAAATATAATTCGTGTTGATCTTTTTAGACTATTCTTCTCCACCCCCTCCTAGCCTTATACCCTTCCACCTCCAGTAGTCTGTTCACTCACATGGCACACATGTTCAACTGATCTCCCTCCCTCTTTCAGCACCTCTTTCCCACTCTCTCACTTCTTGTCATCTTCTTTCATGATATACATCTCATGATATCATTTCATGATATACATGTGTATGTGATGTGTGTGGGCATGCACACAAATGTGCATATGTGCATTAAAAGCTAGGATCTGCATATGAGAAAACATTCAGTATTTGTCTCTCTGAATTTGTGCTATCTTGCTTTAACATAAATTCAAGATCCATCTATTTTTTTGGAAATTTTATTATTTCATTTTTCTGTGCAGTGGGATAATTTTTTGTGTTTACCTACCCATATTTTCATTATGAATTCATCTGTTGATAAGAATCTGAGCTGATTTTCTTTTTTTTCTTTTTTTTCCTGGTTTTTCGAGACAGGGTTTCTCTGTGTAGCTTTGCGCCTTTCCTGGAACTCACTCGGTAGCCCAGGCTGGCTTCGAACTCACAGAGGTCCTCCTGCCTCTGCCTCCTGAGTGCTGGGATTAAAGGCATGCGCCACCACCGCCCGGCTTGTTTTTCTTTTCTTGCTATCATGAAGACCAGCAACAAACAAGGATGGTTATGTGTTTCTCTGGCAGAAATATAGTCCTGTAGGCATATACTCAATAATAGTATAGCTAGATCATATGGTATTTCTTATTACTAGTTTTTTTTTTGAGAAAACTCTAAGATTATTTCCATAGTGGTCTCAGCAGTCTGAACTCCTACCAACCATGAATAAGAGTTCTTTTCCTACATCTTCATCAGCATTTATTGCCATATTTTTCTTGATGATAGCCTTTGTCAATGGGGTGAGATGGACTCCCAAATCAATTTTAATTTGCATTTTCTGATGACTAAGGATGCTGACTACTTTAAAATATTCATTGGCCATTTGTATTTCTTCTTTTGAGAACTTCCTGGTCATTTCATTAGGCCATTTATTGATTCACAGTTTATTTGTGTCTGTGCATGTGTTTCATTTTTTTAGTTCTTCATGTAGTCTAGATAGTAACTCCTTGTCTGAAGTATAACTGGCAAAGAATTTTCTCCCATCCTATAGGCTTTCTAATCACTCCAGTGATAATTAGTTTAGCTGTGCAGAAATTTTTTAAATTTCATCTAGACCCATTTGCCCTTTCTAAGACTATTGTAGATGCCACTTTATTCTTGATTTTAAAGATACTCAACTAGATGTAAACACTGTAACTACATCCCTATGAACAGGGTCTTAGGGAATAAAGGGGGCAGAATCATTTGAGGCCCAAATGTGATTCACTTTTGACTTCCTTTCAAATAATACCTGTCACCTAGCCAAAGTTCTATTCCAGACATCTTGGGCACGTCAAAATCCCCACTATCATTCCACATCTTGCCTCAAATTTTTTCTTCAAGTTTCTAGATCTTGTAGATGAGATCAATAAAGTTGCATTATACAGAGAACCCTGAATGTTGTAAAAGTCTCAGTTGGGCTCCAAAGAGTAAGTAATCTTGGAGGAGAAGGAGCTAATAATGCAGTTTTGTAGAGGCTGTTGCTACTGTCCTTCTGGTTTCAGCCACTTGCAGCCTCCTGACTTTCAGCAGGATGCTCTTAGTGATGCAAGTGGAGCTCAGTTGTCAGTCTCCTGTTAGAAGAGATGGTTGCTCAGGACATAATAGGCGTAATTAAAAGTCTAGGAAACAGCCGGGCAGTGGTGGCTCACGCCTTTAATCCCAGCACTTGGGAGGCAGAGGCAGGTGGGTCTCTGTGAGTTTGAGGCCAGCCTGGTCTATAGAGGTAATTCCAGGACAGCCAGGGCTACACAGAGAAACCCTGTCTCTAAAAACAAACAAACACAAACAAACAAACAAACAATCTAGAAAAGAAGGAAAGATGGAAACTAACCCAAGTCTCACATGTTCACATTATCCCAGCAGAGAGCAATCACTCTCTCTCTTATCAGTCAACTTTCACTTGCTGAGGAAATATGTCCAAGGAAATGTTGGGTTAACTTTAGCAATGCCCACAAATATAGGTTAAAAAGTGAGTCAAAGGCTGATTTGTGATACTCATGGAACTCTCCAAGAGAAATCAAGTAACTTGTTTCTAGCAGTGTTAGCAACATGTTTGGTACCATGGCATGCAAGAGGAATCAAATTCTATGTTTGATGTCTCTAGAAAACCTTTTAGCTTAAAAAAAAGCAGAAAAATTAAGACATATGAGCAAATAGAACTATAACACGTATGTGAAAGGTTTATAGGGAATCTGAGTCAAGAAGGAGCCAGAAAGCCAAGTGCTTCTCAGTGGCACTTTTTTTCTGAATTTTAATAACCAAAATTTCTCCAGACATAACTAAATACCCTCTGTAGGAAAGAAGATGAAGAACCAATTCACTCCCATCACTACTCCATTGAGAGTAACTGCTTAAATTCACTACCATCTTACTCCAAGACCACCTAAATGCAGTCAGTCATTGGAGAGAACAATAAAATGCAGATATGAATTATATTTCCAGGGGATATATTCAATGGAAGTGAAACAGAAAAATTCATATGATTTGCTCCATGTCGTAAAGCAACTGGAATCTAAGCATCCTGACCTTTTTTACCACACCGTTATACTAATAGAATGATGTTAATGGAGTAGATGAAGACTCTAAAACTTGTAACAACAAACTTTGGCAGTAGGTTCTACAGCAGTTTTTCCAGTGCCCCATGGAAATATATGAAATAGTACAAATATTCATGTACATTTACCTATCTAAATTTAGTTTTTATTCTTGGTTCAAATTCAGCTAATCTCATCATCTTCTTGTAGTCTTCTAGCTTTGCATTTTGCTCTTTTTTAGAGCACTGTCCAGCTACCTGCATACCAGGATGACTGCACTAAAATTAAGAGGAGCCTGAATAAAGCAAAGAACAAAATAGGGTAGGTCAGAGCCATAAGAAATCTGGGTAAATTTATTTAATGGCTACCAGATGGGGCTAGCCTTGGATATAGACCAAAAAGTATTCATGTGTAGTCTGTCTGGAAAATAAATAGCCTTTTACTACTTACTATTAGAGGTATATTTCTTTGGTGGGAATGATTGGTATTGAGCACTTGTGTATATGTTTATACATATAAACCAATTATATTTATACCACCAAAGAGAACAGTTTATATAGATCACCTTTATTCAGGAGCAGTAATATTATACTGGACAATTATGCTGTTATTGCAAGGCAGAATGGATAATAGTCTTTTAAAAAAATTCTACATTCAGAAGTATTCTGTTGTATAGACTGTAACTGTGTACTAAACTGTGAACTATGTAATTAAATATATTTTCTGCTTGGTATTATTTCATTGTTAATTGACATATAACTGGAAGAACTAAGGCTCTTTGTGGTGGTATTGTGTTCCCCAAAATATTGTGCATCCTAATAAAGTTTTCTGGGATCAGAGAATAGAACAGCCACAATATTAAACAGAAGCTAGAAAATGGTGGCACTCACACCTTTAATCCTAGCATTCCAGAGGTAGAAATCCCTCTGGGATTTCTGTGAGTTCAAGGCCACATTGGAAACAGCCAGGTATGGTGACACACGCCTTTAATCCCAAGAAGTGAGCCTTTAATCCCAGGGAGTGATGGCAGAAAGCAGAAAGATATATAAGGCATGAGGACCAGAATCTAAAAGCATTTGGCTGGTTAAGCTTTTAGGTTTTGAGCAGTACAGTTCAGCTGAGAGCCATTCGGATATGAGGACACACAGGCTTCCAGTCTGAGGAAACAAGATTAGTTGAGAAGTTGGCCAGGTGAGGTTAGCTGTGTTGTTCTGTCTCTCTGATCTACCAGTGTTCACCCCAATAACTGGCCTCAGGTTTGATTTTATTAATGACTCTTTAAAATTCCTGCTACAGCTCTTCTCATTCTAGTTTGTAGATTTCTAATATATATAATGAAGTACTGTTGACTACAGTCTCCATATTTAGCTATAGAAACAGAATGTATTCCTCCTATGCAACTGTATTTTGGTGCCTATTATTCAATCTCTAGCACTCTACGTCTATTGATCACAGTTCTTTACTCTTCTACTTTGACATCTATTTCAGACAATATTACTAAGTGGACAACCTGTAAGTGACAAAAGCAGACAAAGCTATTGACATTGGCTCTATCTACTATCTTATTTTGCTGTGAATTCTCAATGAATTTCAAAAAAAAATTCTCATTCATAGCTTTGGACTCAGAGTAGAAGAGGTTAGAGTGTATTTTCCCATACTGCCATATTCCCCACTTCCATCACCCCAAATCTCCACAACCTACTCAATCCCTGGGACAGTCTTACCTCCTACAAACTGTGCGGCTCCCATGCAACGCCCCATCATTCTAGAGATGAGTTCCTCCATGCAGCATCCTAGGACAGCAGCCAATGCCACCAGGAGCAGCAGAGCACAGCCGGCACCTGTCACCACTGTACACATCTGCCATGCCAGGCTTGGTATGGCGGTGAAGCTGGCATAGCGCCCACATTCTTCCACCATGATCAGATTGTGCCCATCTCCCCTCACCGGATAGTTGCATCTCCTGAATGTGCTGAAAGATACTGGCTTTCCTAGCTGTGATCCAAACAGCCAATAAGGAAGGAAGTAACTGGTAGAACTGGCCACAGCAGTAACTAGGGACAGGAAGGCCCAGAAGGTGCCTACCAGGGTAAGGCTGCTCCTCATGGTCTCAGGTCTCTCTGAAAGGATGGGACGATGAGATTGTTCACAGCAGCAAAAGCGACAAGTTATGATGTAGGCTCCACTGGCCTGTTTTCATCAGGTTGGCAGGTCCTGGGACTCACAGACGTGCCATGTGGCTCTTGCTTCTGGAGGAGATCGTTCTCTTAAATGTCATTTGGGTCTTTGTGGGATATTGCTTTCCATCATCCTTTCCTTCTGCCTAGTTCAGAGTTCTATAGTCGCTAGGCTGCAGTGGAAGAGTCACAGAATTGAATTAGTGACTGCTATGGCAATCCAAATGGAGCCTGGTCAGTTGGCTTATTACTCTTGACACACAATATGGAACCAATCATGAGAAGAAAATCTGAGAGTTAGGCTATCCCAAGCCTCCCTGAGGATTCCAGTTAAATGACATTGTGACACAGTTGTTCAGAAAATAAAGAGGAATACAAGTCACAGGTCTGCCCCCATGTTAGAGGTAAGAGGGCAGTATAAGATGTTTCATTTTGACTTAGTGTGTCCAACAGAAATCTCAAAGTGAAACTGGTAGGATAAAATAAAATTTGCTTAGTTTTTTATTGTATATTTATTACTGGGTCACTGCCCACACACAAACTGAAGGGCAACTTGATAACCAGCAGCACTTATGCCTAGACTCTAACTACCAAGAAAAATTGTCCACATCCTTTGCTGGGTCCATCTTCCAGAAACATAGAAAGACCAGGCTTTCTCTGGGGAAGGAACATATACAGAGCTGCGTGGGCCTTTCAAGATCCCCTTTGGAACAAGTAATCTCAGATTCAGGATACTGCCTTTCCAGTGCTAGTAGCCTCAGCCCAGCTCACAAATGGCTTTCCCAGACTCAGCTGTCAAAAATCAACCACTTCCTTTCCAGTCCATTAACCTGCCATTGCTTTCTGGCTAGTTTCTCTACTAATGCAGCTAGAGACCACACTGTAGCTTGATGAAAGCATTGTAAATGTCTCTAGCAGGCAGATGGTGGAATGTTTCAGAAACTTCTCTCTGATTCACCACCACTGCTTAGAATTTTAAGTAGTGATATTGGAAAGAGGGGCCCAAACCACGGGGAGTGTAGGGAGTAATTGTATGAAGCCACCATAATGCCAGTTTGGGAGAGCAACAGGAGCAAGCATAACCTGTATTTGGTGGTCTCAGGATCTAGCTGTATGTGATTTTACAAGCATCATCAAATAGTGCTTGGCACAGGGTAGGCATTACAATTCATGTTTGCTTAATGAACTTCTTTTTTTTAAAAAAAAAATCATCCAATTCCCAGACTGGCAGAGACTTTAATGAATCACCTAATTCAGCCTTCTTGCTTTACATATGGGTGAGTTTGGCTAAGCAAAGCAGGAAGTGATTTTTTTTTCCAGTCACAGTCAGTAACCAGACACACCGGAACCAGAAACTTGATCTGCAGATTACTACTCCAGAGTTTGGGGACCACTCAAGTGCTAACCTGCCCTCCGCCTATCATTTTTACAGATGTGAGTGTGTGGAGGAAGTTCTTTAACCAAGAGTAAAAAGCTGGTGGGGTACATAGGACAAACTAGGGTCCAGTTATTGGTTTCCCAGTATTGTGCTGTCTTTTCACTCCATCACGATTCCCTTCTGATGCATATGTGTTTTGTGCTGTGTGTTTTGGGCAGGAAGGGAACCGAGACCATAAATTGCAGGTGCTTACATTGGAATGTTAAGGTTTGAAAAGAAAGTATCACGATCTGGTCCCCTGAGGATGAGGCTTTCTGCCTGTGAGTTGGGAAAATGAAAGAAAGATGTGGTGAGGGATTGAAGGCCAACAGGGGAAAGAGTGGAACTGGTTTGAGTAATTGCTTTTATAAGGCCGGTATCCTTTACCACAATGAGGTAATGCCTCTGCTTGTTAATGTTGGAGTGTGTAAGAATATGAAAAGCACCATCAGTGCTCCACAGTGGACTTCTTGCCTAAAGCAGATGGGGAGAAAGAGAAAGCTAGTAAGCAGCTGCTGGCAGCATCATCAATACCTATTCTGGACCCATTACTTCATTTGCTGTGCTCAGAAATCTTCTCAGGTTTGTAAGTATTAGCCCTCCAATTATAAATAAGCAAACTGAGGTTCAGAAAGCCAAATGATTTTCACAACGATTCACAGAAATTCAATAACAAAGTTATCATTTCATACTCTTCTACCTACAACCTTCTCTTCTTGCACAGTGTGACCCTGATGGAATTATAGCATCACCCTGTATTATTACACTTAAAGGCCTCCCTGGTGTCATATCCACAAAAGTAATTCAGAATGGGGGAAGAATTACAAGGCAAAATAGAGAAGTCAAGAGGAATGTCCATTCCTCAAGACATAGTATATAACAAGAACATTGGCTTCTTCAAACCCAGCACTTGTAGTCTGAACTAATGTCTCCCATCAACATTTTCACCTTGAGATAAAAAGTTCCAGCATGACAACTAGTAAGAATGGCAGAGAATATAAAGCAGAGGAAGACAGTAGCATCAGTGATGGTTAGACTGTGGTAGAAGAGAAACCTAGCATAATAGTCCATACCTAAACTCACAAGCACTGGAGGTGGTAGGGCAGGGGGATTGAGAGTTTAAGGCCATCCTGGGTTACACAGATATATACAAATAGATGGGAGTGGGGAGATTCTAATGTAAAACTTACCTCATCTGTGAAAAAACGATGCTGCTAATTGAAGTGTAACACTACCAATCATTGCCACCATGATTTCATTTCAAAAGCGGAATTGTGAAGTCAAGGTGTAGGAAGTCAGAACCTTAAATTTAGTACGAATGTATTTAGCTAAAGAAAAATCATTGTCTTTTAGAATTTAAATTAAGTACTTTAAACTTTGGAAAAAACAAATTTCCTCATTTCCACTAAGACTTATGTGAGCAACAAAAGCTGTCTGGGACTGAAGGGTTTTCTGGAATGTGGGATTGTCTGTGACAAATTCAGAAAACTCCAAAATCACTTGAGATGAGACAGTTACCATATTTAGAATTAGAGACGTAGTAAGTCGGCATCATCAATGGGCAGCAGGTTGAGAATCACTGCCACCGATAACCCTCTATTGAGCTCTCTCCATGACTCAAATGATAGGAAGTTTAAACTGACCACAAAATTTAACATTGGAAAGATGAAATGTATACATTTTGCCTCATGCCTGTCCGAATCATGGACTCTTGACCTTATCAGATCAATGCCTAGGTTGCAGGGGTTTGGTTGCTGATTATTTCTGGAGCACATAATAAAAGTGGGCCAAGATTTCCCATAGCTGGACAGAGAATCAGAAGTGCGTGTGGAGTATGTACACCCACATTACTACATGTTCCCAGTTGTTGGGCAGGGAAGCACAGTTTAGCAACTAATTTTGGTTACATCACCTGTAACAGGGTAATCTCCTTTATGGCAGCCTTCTGAAGCAATCCAAGTTCATTCCCAGAAGGTAGTTAAGTTATTTTATTCTCTCTTCAATAAATATCACAAACAATGCCACTCTTTATTGTATCCTAATGCCCCACATGCTTCGTATGTGCAATGACTCTGTTTCTCTGTCCTGAAATACCTAGCCATACAGACACACTTCATTTTAGAAATGCAGACATCACCACAGTGCTTCCATTGGCCAAGCATTGATAGGCAGAGCATTCACTTTGGTATGATGTGTTCTTTTATTAATATGTTTTTCCATCCGCCAAAATGAGTCCTCTCCCTATCTCTATAGCAACCATTATCATACATTTTTCTTATTTTCTGCTATCATATGTATCTACTATGATGTGATCACTTAATATCAATTAAACTAGAAACATTTTGTGCTTATATTTTGCATAGTGGAAAAGGTAAGGCTGTATCTTCACCCATCTCATCTCTTCTCCAGTCCTGATAGAAAGGCACAAAAATCTTTTCATTCCCACTGGAGCCCATTGTATAAATTCTGAGTTAAAAATAAATAAAACAGTTCCCAAGGGCAACAGGATTCGCACAAAAGAAACTCTGAGCTGCAGGTGCTGAGGCAATAATGGCTGCAAGCATGCTTTTATGCGAAGTAGGTTTATTGGCATTAGTGTGAGTAAAGGAATATGGAGAAGTCTTTCTCCTCAGCTCCTAGGCAGTGTGTACTGCCTACCTGCCAATCCTGCTACATGTACATCTTCTTCAGTGTTGATACATTCGTGGGAAATGAGTACGATGTGCAGACATATGTGTCTAATAGGTAAAGTTCTCTTGTATCAGGCTGAGTTTATAGCAAGTCTACACCTTCTAGAACTTTCTCATTTAAACATGCCCTCAAAAAAAAATCTACCATGTCTCAATCATTTCCTGACTACCTTTTCTGTCACCTACATTCTTAGAAGTTTCTCTTCCACAATAACAGCTGCTCCAAGGTCTCCCTCTCAAGATGATGTCACTCAGTGGGCTTTATTTTCTACTTGTACCTTTGTGACTCTAAGAACATCTCACTATTTTTGACCTCAGTTTTCAACATTGCTGAAAATTCCTCCGGGCCTCCTGCCTCACCCATTCCCTTTCGTTTTCTCTCACATAGAAAGACTTGCAAAACCGGCTGTGTTGGCTTAGTTTGTTTATTTGCTTATATATCATCATCCTTAGGTACAGATCTTTATGAGAAAATTTGAGACTAAATCCAGAAGCAAGACAATAAATGGATACAGAGAACCACCTGAGCAATAATAAAAAAAAAATCTGGAAATTTGAGGTGGTTGTTCTGATACAGCCATGACCTCTGAACCTTTGCAGTGCTCTCAACCAACTTCATCAAAAACCAAGAAGGTCACCTCTAAATAATAGAGTTAGCCATGCAGAGGTGGGGAGAGTTCACAAACAAACAAACAAACAAACAGAAAAACTGCACATTAAATACTAAGCCATTCTCTTTCTCAAGAGCTTTAGGTTGAAAATGTGAGTGCTAGGATGATTTCCCCAAATTTCATATGAGCTTCTCTTGACTCTGAGATCTGTTTCCTGAGCACCCATCTGTCTAATGCATTATCAACCAGCGAGGAATCTAGCTGGACAGACCAGTACCCCATCTTCAATGATCAGTTGGTTGCATAGGGAATCTTCCTCACACTAGCAGCTAGTTCAAAACTGTCCTCAGCTGCTCTTTCAATTTAAACCCTAGTCACAAGGGAATGACTAGCAAAGCATGCATTCTTCTTCACCTTTAGGTTCGTAACTGCAACCTGGTATTGCTGTACAATAAACATTCTATTCCATGTCCTCAGATAGAATAAAATGCCACCACAGCTGAAAAGAAGGCAGGCTAAATGCTTTTCCAATCAGTTCAGAGTTGGCGTGCAACCTGGTACATCAAAAAAGTTCCTGATATTAGGGAGCACCAACTCCCCTGCATCAGAAGCATTCTAGATGCTTTTTCAAAGTAGAAATTTTGATCTCTCTCTCTCTCTCTCTCTCTCTCTCTCTCTCTCTCTCTCTCTCTCTCTCTCCAAGATTCACTGAATTCGAGTTAATGAGAATTTGCAATTTTTAAAATCCTCAGTTCATCCTGATGGGAACTCATGACTGAGAAATACTCTGTTAGTAGAAATGAATGAGATTTTGGAGTCAAATTTGATGCAGACACCTGAACTTTGCCTCTTAAAAGTGATGTGAATATGGGGGAAATCACTTCAAACCTTTGAGTTTCTGTTTCATGTATACTGGAAATAATGGCACAAAGTTCAGATGAAGCATAACGTACATGGTATAGCTGATACGAGGGTAGGTATTAACCATCCTTTGTACTACCAAGGAAGACAGCATTGTTTCATACTAGAGAAACTTGATATTACTCAGAAGAAGAAAGTCTCCTGTACCTTCCCCTCACCCTCTCTCATTGAAACCTCTCTGACAGTTGTTGCCCCTGGGCTTCTCAACTTTTCCTTTCCCACCACAAAATGAAACCATTTGGCTGAGTGCTCTTTGTTAGCATGGATTAACAGTTAACTTGTTTCAGCTTCCTTGTAAATCATCACACTTGGCACATAGTAGGAACTCATAAACATTTTCTGAGTGAATGCCATTATTTAACTCCAGCTCTACTGGTTTCAACATCTGTATTTCAGTTTAACCTGATTATTGTTTCAGTCCCGTAATTTCATTTGCAGCAAGGCTAAGACACTGCCCTACCACATTGGGAAATCAGATCCATTTTTCCTTGGATGGACAAGTCAGAACAAAATCCCTCCCTCTACTCCCAGAGAAAGTCTGCCTTTCCTCTCCTCAGGTTACCAACTCCCTTGGGGGAAAGCAGCTAGCTCTTAACCCTTAGGCCTTCAAACCTTGTCTATATGAAATAGGAATCCAGCACTGATCCCTTGTAGACTGTGCAAACAACCAACTATGGGGAAGTAAAAATACACCAGGCTGCCCTTGTGAAGAAAAGCAGCTTCTCTGTGCTTTGTCATGAAAGGACAGGAAGCCTGAGCAAGGAAGCGGCAGAAGAAGCAGGGCTGAGCAAGGGGGGAGCAAAGCGGGGTTTTCTGCCCAGCTGCTTCAGTTGCATTTGGACAAGATTCATATTTACCTTCTAACCATGAAGGCTGATTGACTTGCTCCCTTTCTTCTGATTCAGATTTGAGAAGAAAGAAAGAAGAAAAAAAAAAACTTCTCCTCACAGCTTGTCAGACAGGGATGGGAATCCCAGTTGCTCTTTGCAGTGATGCCTGCAAACCTAGCTTTACCTTTGGGAGAGAGGGGCGGAGTCCAATGTAATGGGAATTAACTCCAACTCCGCTGGAGGCTGGAGGCTTCAAACTCAGCCTCTGACATGCAGGCACTTGAAGTAGAAACCAGCTCAGCGGGGCACTGCGCTCTCATGCTCTCTCTCTCTCTCTCTCTCTCTCTCTCTTCCCTCTCTTCCCCCCTTGTGTGTGTGTGTGTGTGTGTGTGTGTGTGTGCGCGCACGCACGCATGCACACTTGTGTCTACACCCACTTTTAAACTGCATTTCTATGGCTCTTTTCCTTACCTGCTGAATACCAGGTGAGGAACTGATGTTCTCCCTAACTTTTTTGCCAAAATTCCAAATGATACCACAGGGATTAGGTAGTTGAAAAAAACTGAGAGAACACACTAACCCTTAAACATAATTTTCCTTCAAGCTGATGTCTATTGTTTAGGGGAAAATAACACTCCAATAGAGAAACCTTTGACTCTGCGATGATGCAATAGAACCTTTAAGAAAAAACTGAGGACTGGAGAGATTAGTCCATGTATAAAAATGCTTTCTGCACTAGCTGAGGACTTACGTTTGATCCTCAGAACCTATTTTAGAAGGGGAGAACAGATTCTGAAAAGTTGACTTCCAAACTCCACATACATGCTATGGCACACATATGCATGCATTCACATCCCCGTAGCATCGACACAAACAGTAAGTATAATGCATAGAATTAAATTTTTGAAAGACAAATTCGTGACAAGCCAGATGTGCTGGCACACAACTGTAATCCCAGTATGCCAGAGACTGAGGCAGAGAGATCACAAGTCCAAGGCTAATGTGAATTACATAGTAGATTATTGTGAAAACAAACAAAACCAAAGAACTTACTTAAGTCATACATTAAAAGAATAGTAATAGTTTTTGAAATAATAGTAGCACCAAACATCAGTGTCTAACTTATCTAAAGCACAAGGAACTTCTCTTTTCTCCTTGGGAAAAGAACTGAGTGGTCTGGAGATGAATAATTTCCCTGAAGCCCTGCTCCGGCCTGATGCCATCTCTCTTATGTCTGAGCAACCCTGGCACACTGCATTTATTTTTGGAAACTTGTCATCATCCCCTTTGAACACTTTTACATATGGATCTTATTCCCTTTCTATTTAGATGCCTTGTGAACAAGGAACTTGGCTCAAAATGAGTTATAAGGAGGAAGGCTTAACAGAGTATCCTTGACTGATCCAAGATAGTGGTGCTTTTACAATGACCCAATTACCTTCAAAGGGATGCTCTAAAAGCTGTCAGTCTTGTTTTTCTGCATTTTACAGCAAAAATACAAAAGGCAAAAGTAAATGAATTCGTAGCTTGATATATTCAGTGTACTATAATTATTTAATGAGCCTACTAAACTTTGTAAACTGTCTGCCTGGATACATGCATAAATCCTGCCCTGTCTTTTATCATCTATATTCATGAACACATTCATTTATCAAGCTATTTCCCATCAGCAATTTTTAACCATTTGTTTCTTTCCCAACCCACTGATAAACCACATTCCCAACTATAATAAGAGCTTACTGAGGCACTTCCTGCAGGGAGGGACAGCTGACTTCTTGCATAGAATGTCTGACTTTGGCAGTGTAAACTCATCTGAAATTTTCAACAATCTCCCAGTTGTTACCTGCTTAGGAGTCACTGCTTCAGATATAGGACTATGTAGAGTAGTGGTTCTCAACCTGTGGGTTGAGACCCCTTTGGGCGTCGAACAACCCTTTCACAGGGGTTTCATATCAGATATCCTACATATCAGATATTTGTATTACAATTCATAACAGTAGCAAAATTACAGTTATGAAGTAGCAACACAAATAATTGTATGGTTGGGTGTCACCACAGCATGAGGAACTGTATTAAAGGGTCACAGCATTAGGACAGTTGAGAACTACTGGTGTAGAGAGAAGGGTTATACCTTATTTCATGAAAAATAAGTCAATATGTATAGGCATATAGAACCTGTGTGAGAGATATGACTAAAAACTTAGGCAAGTACAAAATAGTTGGTTCTACTCTGTGCTCTGGTATATTTTACCTTGCATTTAGTAACTACACTTGTCACTTGGGGAATCATCACTATTTGGAACTCAGAGAGGACTACCTTTTTCACTTCCCTCTTTCTAATCTCTTTTCATTGAGCCTCTAGTTCTCTTGAATAGGATAGTAGAGGTACTTAGGTACATACTGAATAATGATATACTTTATTGGGAAAATTTTTATTTTTCTTATTTCTAATCTAATAGTTGAAAATTATCTCAGAAAGAAATAGTTTTGATCTTGTGGGACTTGATTTCTGTTCATTTAAGTATGCTGTTCAGCTGGCATAAAAGTTACGCTTATAATCCTAGAGCTCTGGAGCCTGAAGCAAGAAGATCCCAAGTTTCTTGCCAATCTGGACTACTCCATCTCAAAAACAAGGCCAAACAAATGGAAACAAACTAAATAATTTTAAGACATGCTTCCATTTTAAGACATTTGACATAGATTGAGGAGTAGACACTTCTTGTAACATATTTAAGTAATGGAATGAATATTTCCAGTTGTTATAATAATATTAAAATTCCAACTGACCATGGAACATCTAAATCTTCTATTTAAAATATACAAAGAGAACACATGGATGATAGGTGATTCTAACTCCCATGTCCATCCCTAGCTCTAGTTTCACAAACATTGCCTTATACATACAGTAGCATTTCTCAAGAAAGAGTAATACTCCCATAACATTTTGCTGTCTAGACAAGGAGTCAACAAGCCAGAGCTCGTGCATTGCAAATCTAGTAGGCTGTCTGTTTTTTTAAAGTTTTATGAGCATGCAGTCACAGCATATATTCATTTCTGTATTATCTATGGATGTTTTCATGCTACTGTGCCAGAGTTGAGTAGTTGTAAAAGAGATCTTATGACCCATAGAGCCTGAAGATTCGTTATTTGGCCTTTTACTGAAAAAAGTGTGTTGACTCCTGGTATAGATTCATTATCTATAGATTATAGCAGAGATACAGTGTTACAATTGTAAGGAGAAAGAGGTTAAAATGGAAGAGGGGAAGTGCAAAAAGGGGAAATGCCACTTGGTTTCAGCTGTGGTATACTCCCAGCCAACCCATACCATTTCTTTAAATCCTACCAACTAAGAGTCAACAACACATTAGTGTTCACTATAAGCCAGAAAGTTAGTAGCACTGTGAAACTTTGTCTGGTAACTTATCCGTTGAAGCTGTATTCATATTTCTCACATCTCAATTTTTGCTTTTTTTTTTTTATCAGAGTTGCTTGTTCTTCTATGGTTGCTTCCTTGTTTGGGTTTTTATAAAATGTATTATATATATATTCCAAGAAGAATGCATTTATTTTAAGGTCATAATTAAGAGGCCCATTGTCCATGAATTGTGAGAAGTTGGCATGTAAGCGCTTTCCAAATTTAAAAACACATAGACTCTATGACCTGTTGAATATAGGCCAGTGAAAAAGTTTTAATTCTCCAGGCTGATAAAGTGAATTGGTTGGTAAAGTGCTTGCCATACAAGCATAAATACCTTGTCTGGATGCTAGAAGCCAAGTAAAAAGTCTGGTATGGTGATGTGTGCTTAGAAGTCTAGTGCTAAGGATGTGAAAACACATAAATCCCTGGAGCTTGCTGGCCACATATGCCTTATAAAATTTCCCCCAAAGTTTTAGCTCTATACTGAAAACCTAGAAATGAAACTTACCTTTTTTATATGAACATCAGAACTGGAGACTGTAGAGGTTGCTCAATGAGTAGAGGTTCTTGCCACAATGCTGACACCTTGAGTTCAGTCCTTGGGACACATGTGCTGAAAGGAAAGAATTAATCCCTGCAAGATGTCCTTTGATCTCCACTTGTATGCATTGGTATGTGTTTGTACATATATGTACACATACACAAATAAACAATAAATGTAAAAAAAAGTTAAAATCAGAAATAACAACTTCTTTACTGAATTTCATTATCAATTCAGTGGAGGAATGGATGATATTAGTCATAAGTTGAATCAGCTACTTGTCTAATTGCTGTGACTAGATACATTTTATCACGTATTTAATAACATGTATTTAGGTTGTCTTTATCGGCAACCTAAGGATGAAAGATTTATTTTGGTTTAGAGTTTGGCAGATATAATTGATTATGGTAGGGAGTGTATGACAGATACAATCAATTGTGGTAGGAAGTGTATCAAGAAGCAGAGTGAAGAGAATTTAAGTGCTCATCTGATTTTCTCTATTTCTTTCCTTTTTCCATGTGTATGTGTGTGTGGTATGTGTTCATGTGTATGAGCATTATATGTCCAGAGACATGGAGTTGATGCAAAGAGTCTTCTTTGATCACTCTCCCTCTACCTTATATATTGAGGTAGGGACTCTCAACTGAACACAGAGCTTGCTGATACACAGATAGTCTGGCTAGTCAACTTGTTCCACTGATCCTTTTTCTACATTCTGAATACCCAACCATCCTTTACATGGGTTTTGAGTCTCCAAACTCTGCCCCTCATGCTTGCACAACAGGGCTTTAATCACTCATGGAATGGTACCAACCATGTTCAAGGTATATCTCTCTTCAACTTAAATCTCTCTGGAAATGCATACATAGACATGGCCAGAAGTGTA
>CABHPH010123714.1:0-25338 GCA_902168325.1 Peromyscus nudipes
AAAAAAAAAAAAAAAAAAGAGAGCCATCTCTCCAGCCCCAAGATAGTAAAATATCTTAAGCTCTACGGGCCATATGCTCTCTTGCAACTGCTCAGCCCCGCCCGTATGTCAAGAAGAGCCAAACAGGGCCAGGCATGTTGGTGTCCATCTTTAATCCTGGCACTTGGAGGGCAGGGGCAGGCAGGTCTCCGTGAGTTCTAGGCCAGCCTGGTCTACATAGGGAGTTCCAGGGCTACATGGGTGAGACCATGCCTTAAAAAAAAAAAAAAGACAGGGTTGGGGATTTAGCTCAGTGGTAGAGCGCTTGCCTAGCAAGCACAAGGTCCTGGGTTCAATCCTCAGCTCTGGAAAAAAAAAAAGCCACAGACAGGACTAATACAAATTATCTGTGGACACTGAAATTTGAATACAGTTTTAACTTTTTTTTCCCCCTGAGACAGGGTTTCTCTGTGTAGCCTTGGTTGTCCTGGGACTCACTCTGTAGACCAGGCTGGCCTCAAACTCAGAGATCTGTCTGCCTCTGCCTCCCGAGTGTGGGGATTAAAGGTGTGCGTCACCACCACCCTACTTGAATACAGTTTTAAAATGCCACAAAAGGTTCCTTTGACACACTGCCCTCTCCATCGTTCAGACATGTAAAGACAAACCTCATTTCCTGGGGGCAGTACGAGAGTGAGAGGTGAAATGGTGTTGAGCTGCATTTGGCAGAGGCTGTGGTCAGCAAGCCAGGATCCTGAGGGAGAGTTTGATGCCGAAGCCCACTGGTCCTCAAGCCTCTTAAGACATGTACCTAGTCACGCAGAGAACCTAACACGGCTGTGGTCTTCTGTTGCTTATTTTCTGACTAGTGATATTCTGGGAATTGGAAAGGAAATACAGAGGTGAACATTCCTGTCCTCGGGACGCTTACTTTTTCCTTTCTTTTGTTTTGTTTTTTTTTTTTGAGACAGAGTTTTTATGTAGCCCTGGCTGTCCTAGAACTCACTATGTAGTGCAGGATGGTTTTGAATTCAGAAATCTTCCTGTCTCTGCCCCCAGAGTTCTGGGATTAAAGGTGTGCACTACCAAGTAGGTCAATACACGTAACAATTTTTTTTTAAATCTTAAAAAACATATACATATAGGACTGTCAGGGGCCAGCAAGATGACTCCCTAGTAAAGGTACTTGTTGATAAGCATGATGACCTGGATTCAATCCCTGGGATCTACACGGTGGAAAGAGCACCAACTCCCACACCGAACACTCTGTGTACAGGAACATACACACACACACACACACACACACACACACACACACACACACACGCGTGTGCGCGCACGCACGCACAAATAAATAAACTTAATTGAAAAAAGATTATCAGAGAAGGCTTGGCTGACAAGGCGATACTTGAATTACCAAGGAGACTAGGACATGGAAAGCAGAAGTCTTGGGGAATCCTTCCAGGGAGAAGGAGCACAGTAAGGAGGCGGAGTTACCTCCAGTGCACAAAGAAGAGCTAAGCAGCCCTCAGGACAGAGGGAGGAGAAGGTGGAGATACCCAGAGTTCACCAGCTTCTGCAGTTCTTAGTAAAGACATGGCATTTCCCTCTTAACAACAAAGTCGGGAAGGGTTTTTTTTTTTGTTGTTTTTTGTTTGTTTTTAAGAGTTATTTATTATGTATACAGTGTTCTGCCTGCGTGTATGCCTGCACGCCAGAAGAGGGCATCAGATCTCATTACAGATGGCTATGAGCCACCATGTGGGTGCTAGGAATTGAACTCAGGACCTCTGGAAGAGCAGCCAGTGCTCCTAACCGCTGAGCCATCTCTCCAGCCCCCAGGGGAAGGTTTTGAAGGCAAAGGCGAGTTATATAAGCTCTTTGTAAGGATCGCTCTGGGACTGAGCTGTGTTGTCTAGACACATGGGAGATGTGGTGGGCAGTGAGTTAGGGCAGATTTAGATTTCATTTTTTGTATGAATGTTTTGTCTGCTCGTAGGCCTATGTACCACTTGTGTGCCTGGTGTCTGGAGGCCAGAAGAAGGCTACAGATTCCCTGGACCTGAAGTGAGGATGGTTGTGAGCCACCACGTAGGTGCTGGGACTGAAAACCAGGTTCTCTGCAAGAGCAACAAGTGCTCACTGCTAGGTCATCTCTACCTTCCAGGACCTGGGTCTTGTTTTATAATTACTTTCTATTTTATGGGTATGAATGTTTGGTCTCTGTGTATGTATGTGCACCATGTACATGCCTGGTGCCTGAAGAAATCAGAAGGAGGCATTGAATTCCCTGACACTGGAGTTATATATGGTTGTGAGCCGCCATGTGATTGTTGGGTCCTGTGCAAGAGCAACTACTGAGGCACTTCTCCAGACCATAACCAGGTCTTGATCTTATTTTCACTCTAGAGCTCAATTTCTCCATCCAGAAACTGGAAAAGAAAAAGGGGAGGCGGGCTGGGGAAATGACTCGGTGGGTAAAGGGCTTGCTGCCCAAGCAAGGAGTCCTGGGTTCGGATCCCCAGGAACTATATAAAAGACAAGCAGAGTGGCACATATTTGTGATTCCAGTGCTGGGAGGAGGAGACAGGCTGATCCTGGGGGCTTGCTGGCTAGCCAGTCTAGTCAAAACAGTGAGCTCCAGTGTGAGTGAGAGACCCATGTCTCAAAACAAAAACAAAAAACATACATACATACATACATACATACATACATACATAGCAAAGACAGTCAGCACTGATCTATGGTCTTGATATGTGCAAACACAGGTTAGTATACCTACACACACACACACACACACACACACACACACACACACACACATACCCCTTGAGAAAAGAGGGTAGGGGTTGGATTGGGGATTTAGCTCAATGGTAGAGCGCTTGCCTAGCAAGTGCAAGGCCCTGGGTTCGGTCCTCAGTTCTGAAAAAAATAAATAAAATTAAAAAAAAAAAAGAAAAGAAAAGAAAAAAGAGGGTAAAGACAGAGTGACCACAGGAGGTTCCTGGAAAGGCACTTTTCACACCCACTGTATAAAGCCATTCTTCATGTACTCCCTCAGGCCAGTCTAGTGCCAATATAATTAGCGGGCAACATTTGGAGTGCGTCCAAACCCTCAGAAAGCAAAGGGGCCAGGGGTGAGGGTGAAGGTGGTCTCCAGGAGGGGAATGTTTCTGTGCTACTAATTTCTCTCATCTTTGGTTTTTCCCCCCGCCAGAGCTTTGTTTACAAGTGGCTGGAACAACACTGAGAAGAAGGTTTACAACATTCCTGGCATTTCCCCTGACATGATGAAACTAATTATTGAGTATGCGTACACTCGGACCGTGCCAATCACCCCTGACAACGTGGAGAAGCTGCTGGCTGCTGCCGACCAGTTTAACATCATGGGGATTGTCAGGGGCTGCTGTGAGTTCCTCAAGTCGGAGCTGTGTCTGGATAACTGCATCGGCATCTGCAAGTTCACGGACTACTACTACTGCCCTGAGCTGAGGCAGAAGGCCTACATGTTCATCCTGCACAACTTCGAGGAGATGGTGAAGGTCTCGGCAGAGTTTCTGGAGCTCTCCGTCACTGAGCTGAAGGACATCATCGAGAAAGACGAGCTCAACGTGAAGCAGGAAGACGCTGTATTCGAGGCCATTTTAAAGTGGATCTCTCACGACCCCCAGAACAGGAAGCAACATATTTCAGTTTTGCTTCCTAAGGTCAAGTTTAGTTATTCTTTGCAAATGCTTAATTGCTCACGTTTGATTCCTTTCCCAGGAGGGAGGGACTGTCCCCAAGAGCCACAGATCCCAGGGCTTAAGGAGAGGCGTGTTCCCTGCTTCTCTCTGAAGCTTGCCATTTTCTCTTCCCTTGATGTTGCTAATTCTTTCTTTAGCCAAAAATTCCTTCTTGGTATGGGGAGAGCAGCAGGGGATCCCACAGGACTCTAAAAGGTCCCTCACCTTCTTCCCCACACCAAGGTACAAGCTATTACAGGAACTTAGTCAAGAGTGGCACACTGTAGTCACTTGACCCTAGCTTTATTTTTATTAATCCTGGTTTATATTTAATTTCTGGCCATTTACACAGTTTCTTTTGCTCTACCCAGTGGCCAAGGAATATGTAGTTGTGACCCTCAGGTGCCTTCTGACTAGCTCATTTCTTTATCTGTATAATAAATACCTCCTCAAGACAAATACATCTATGAGTTACACGGCTTTAAAAAGCAAACCAAGGCCGGGCGTTGGTGGCGCACGCTTTTAATCCCAGCACTCTGGAGGCAGAGGCAGGCGGATCTCTGTGAGTTCGAGGCCAGCCTGGGCTACCAAGTGAGCTCCAGGAAAGGCGCAAAGCTACACAGAGAAACCCTGTCTCGAAAAAAACAAAAAAACAAAAAAAAAAAAAGCAAACCAAGGGACTGGCTCAGAGGTTAGGCGCACTTGCTGCTCTTTCAGAAAGCAGGGCTTAAAGAGATGGGACCTGGAGACACCCTTGCCTCATCTGAGTAAATTTCCGTATCTCCTTCTTAGGTTCGCCTGGCCCTAATGCATGCTGAGTACTTCATGAATAATGTTAAGATGAATGACTATGTCAAAGACAGTGAGGAATGTAAGCCAGTCATCATTAACGCCCTCAAGGCCATGTATGACCTGAACATGAACGGACCCTCCAATTCTGACTTCACCAACCCGCTCACCAGGCCCCGCCTGCCCTACGCCATTCTGTTTGCTATCGGTGGCTGGAGTGGCGGAAGCCCCACCAACGCCATCGAGGCCTACGATGCCCGAGCGGACCGATGGGTGAACGTCACTTGTGAGGAAGAAAGCCCTCGAGCTTACCACGGGGCGGCCTACCTGAAAGGCTACGTTTACATCATCGGGGGGTTTGATAGTGTGGACTACTTCAATAGCGTTAAGCGTTTTGACCCTGTGAAGAAAACCTGGCACCAAGTGGCCCCCATGCACTCCCGACGCTGCTACGTCAGCGTGACCGTCCTCAGCAATTTCATCTACGCCATGGGAGGGTTTGATGGCTATGTGCGTCTCAACACGGCTGAACGGTACGAGCCAGAGACCAACCAATGGACACTCATCGCCCCCATGCATGAGCAGCGTAGTGACGCGAGCGCCACGACACTCTACGGGAAGGTAAAGAACCAGGGTGGAAGGGGAAGATGGATACTGTTCCTCCTCTTGGGATGAGGCTGGAAGACAAAATGGCAATACTCACTTGGCAGTACAGTTGTCTTTCAGTATCCACTGAAGATTGGATGACGGTCCCCCGTACACAGCCGCATCCAGACGCTCGAGTCTCATAGAACATGGTATGGTGCTTGTGTATAGCCTATGCACAGTTGGGTGTGGGGGCCCACACCCATAAACCTAGCACTTGGGAGGCTGAGACAGGAAGGTTGCTATGAGTTTAAGGCCGGACTGGGCTACACAAGAGTTCGAGGCAAGCTACACAAGAAGACTCTGTCTCAAAGAAAACTGTTGTATAATTTCCTTCCACATACTTCGATTATCTCCAGACTGCTTATAGTATTTGACATTATGTAAATGCTATGTAAATTGTTATACTGCATTTTTTTTAGAGAACTATGAGAAAAATCTGTACATTTTTCAGTATATTTGTTTTTTAAATTAAATTTTTGGGGGGTGTGATAGGAGCATATGTGGGGGTTAGAGGACAAATTGCAGGAGCAGATTCTCTCCTTCTACCAGGTGGGGCCCCGGGATCAAACTCAGGTCTTCAGGTTTGGTGGCAGGTGCCATTACACACGGTGCTATCTCATTGGCCAATTGTATTTTCATTAGCTATAAAACTTTATTATGTTTATAAATGTTCTGCCTGCATGTGTGATTATGTATCATGTGCATGTTTGGTAATCAGGGAGGTCAGGAGAGGGAGTCCCCCGGAATTAGAGTTATGGATAGTTGTGAGCCACCATATGGGTGCTGGAAATCAAACTCTGGGTCCTTGGCAAGGGTAGCAAGTGTAGCTTGGTCATGGTGGTGCACACCTTTAATCCCAGCACTGAAGAGATAGAGGCAAGTGGACCTCTGAGTTTAAGGCTAGCTTCATCCACATTGTGAGTTCCAGAACAGGAAAAAAAAAAAAAAAGATAAACTGCTGAGCTCTCTAGCTCTCTAGCTCTCTAGCCTCCATTTATTTAGACATGGTCCTATGTACTCCTGAATGGTCTGGAGTTCCCAAAGATCCTCCTGTCTCTGCCTCCTGAGTGCTGGGATTAAAGGTGTTCACCACCACCGCCAGCCTTCTCTTTCTTTTTCAACTACATTTTTATTTAGTGTGTGTGTAAACTCATTCTGTGGTATATGTACATGGAAGGTCAGAGGACAACTTGCAGAATTCAGTTTTTTCCTCCCACTATGTATAGCAAGCTCCTTTACCCACTGAACCATTTTCCCAGCCCTCCCCAATATTTTTAAATTATTTAATTATTTGTGTGTGTGGGCACACACGTGACACAGTGCACATATGGAGATCAGAGGACAACTTTCCTTTCCACCACGTGGGACCTGGGGATTGCATTTAGGTCAGCCTCAGTGACAAGTGCTATTATCCACTGAGCCATCTCACTTAGCCCGCTCCCCAGTATTTGCAATCCTAATTTTTTTTTTTTCGAGACAAGGTTTCTCTGTGTAGCTTTTGGAACCTATCCTGGAACTCGCTCTGTAGACCAGGCTGGCCTCGAACTCACAGAGATCCACCTGCCTCTGCCTCCTGAGTGCTGGGATTAAAGGCATGCGCCATCACCACCACCACCAACGCCGCCCAGCGCAATCCTAATTTTAATGCATGGGTGTGTGCAACCTGAGGTGCACAGGGCTGACTCCTCTCTTTTTCTCAAGTTATTAAGTGGCCATGAAGTGGCAGTGAGAACACCAGGTCTCAAACAAACAACCCACCAAAGAAGCTGGAGACCTGGAAAGATGGTTCAGTGGCTAAGAGCATTTGCTGTCCTTGCAGAGGACTTGGGTTCAGTTGTAATTCCAGTTCCAGGGGATCTAATGCCTTCTTCTGACCTCTGCAAGCACCTACATACACATGATCCACATATAGATAAGGGGGCACACACACATACACACAAATAGAAATAAGTAAGTTAAAAAGATGGACGGTGCCATCCAGATGGCTCAGCTTGTACAGGAGCTTGCCACCAAGCCTGACCTGAGTTCAATTCAGAACCAACATTGGGAGAGAACCAATTCTAAGAAGTTGTCTTTTGACCTCTAAATGTGCATCATGGCAAATGCACAGAGACACTCATGCATGCACGTGCACCTGTCATGTACTCACATGCATGTACGCGCGCGCGCGCGCGCGCGCACACACACACACACACACACACAAATATACGTGTTTTAAAAAATGGACGGTTCCTAATGTTGTCCTCTGGCCTCCACATGCATACATACATGGTGGCACTCATACACACATTCATGTACAAACAGAATTCATGCATATAGAGAGAATAATGTATAGACTGGCATTAAAAATGTCCCTGGGGGGTGCGGAGAGATGGCTCAGTGGTTAAGAGCAATGGCTGCTCTTCCAGGGGACTCCAGTTAGATTCCAGCACTGACCTGGCAGCTGACAGTCTGTAACTCCAGTTCCAATGGAATCTGACACCTTCTTCTGGCCTCTGAGGACATGACATGCACATGGTGTATAGACAGACATATGGGCAAAACATCCACGTGCAAATAATAAATCTATCAAAAACCGCCCCCTGGGCCTTTGAGATGGCCCAGTGGGTAAAGGCATTTGCTATCAAATCTGATAACCCGACTTCCATCTTTGGTATCTAGGAGAAATAATAGGAGAGAGCTGGCTCCAGCAAACTGTCCTCTGACCTCCACATGTATGACATGGCACAGGAGCATGCATGCATACAAATAATGTAATTGGGGGGAAAAAAGAGGACAGGGAAAGACTGGGTGTGGTGGTACAGGCTTTCAATCTCAGGAGACTGAGGCAGAGAGGCCTGCCTGGTCTACATGGTGAGTTCCAGGACAACCAGGGCTATATAGTGCGAGTGAGACCTTGTCTCAAACAAAAACAAAACAAAACAAAGTCAAAATTAAAAAGCACATGGAGGAGCTGGAGAGATGGCTCAGTGGTTAAGAACACTGGCTGTTCTTCCAGAAGACCTGGGTTCAATTACAAGCACCCACATGGCAGTTTACAACTGTCTGTTAATTCCAATCCCAGGAGATCCCACACCCTCTTCTGGCCTTCACTGACATTGCACACGGGTGGTACACAAATTTGCAAGCAAAACACCCATACACATAAAATAATACACAAGTTGTCCCTGATCACATCTACCAGCTGGCCTGAAACTTGGAGACCATCCAGCACAGGCTAAGCTCTGGGCTGGGACAGCCGCTACATCCTCTCCACGTTCTTGGAAGATAGCTCTCCAAAAACTAAAAGAGCATCCCCTGCCACGCGTGTATCTTCTGTCTACTCCTCAGTATAATTTAACACTCCCGAATTCTCTCCACACAGGTCTACATATGTGGTGGGTTTAATGGAAACGAGTGCCTGTTTACAGCAGAAGTGTACAACACGGAGAGCAATCAGTGGACAGTCATAGCACCCATGAGGAGCAGGAGGAGTGGAATAGGTGTAATTGCTTACGGGGAACATGTATACGCAGTGAGTTTCTATTGTACGATGATAAAATGACCCCCTTAGATTTTCTAATAGCCAAGACGTTTAGCCTACCATTGGCAAGCATTTGAAAAGAGGCATAGCATCTCTGGTTCTCCCCACAAGGGCTTCCTCAGTGGACAAAAGACTGAGTAGCAGTCAACCTTGTTTCTTTTGCTCTTCACAGGTAGGTGGCTTTGATGGAGCTAATCGACTGAGGAGCGCAGAAGCCTACAGTCCAGTGGCTAACACTTGGCGCACGATCCCCACTATGTTTAATCCTCGTAGCAATTTTGGTATCGAGGTAGTGGACGACCTCTTGTTTGTGGTGGGTGGCTTTAATGGCTTTACCACCACCTTTAATGTTGAGTGCTATGATGAAAAGACCGATGAGTGGTATGACGCTCATGACATGAGCATCTACCGCAGTGCTCTGAGCTGCTGTGTGGTACCAGGGCTAGCCAATGTTGGGGAGTATGCAGCTAGACGGGACAACTTCACAGGATTAGCACTGCGAGATGAAGTAAAGTATTCCGCTTCGACAAGTACCCTACCTGTATGAGCCTCTTCATTTAGCTAATAAAAAGTCTAAGCAATAAGAATTAATTCTTTTTTTAAATAAATGCAGTGTTTAAACTTGTAAGAGTACTGGAAAATGTTCAACTTAAGGGAAGCATGGGTTGGATAAATGAGGGAGTAAGGAAGAAGGTGATTATTTTCAACAGTGCATAATTAAGGGAAGAACCACACAGTACAAAACCAGCTCTAGAGAAATACGTTTATTGAAAACTTACATTTAGACAATTAGTAACTTGAACACGAGCAAGATAGTTTCAGGAACATAAACATAATATCTCAGAGTGTTCTAAATACTACATCTCCTCTAACATGAAGGGAGATAATATTGTATCTTGCACAGGGGCCTGGGTGCCACTAGCCAAAAAAAAAAAAGGTTTATAAACCAAATACTTACTTCACAAATAACACAACTAACCTCAGCCCGTGGATGTTAAAATCTTCAAACACCTAGCAAGTACTGTGTTTCACAGGTGCAGGGAGCAGGAGGGGTAACTGATTAACAAGTGCTTCAAGGTACCACACTCCTTAGCAAGGGTCACAGAGCAAGCCAAAAGCTCTGTGAGGGTTCCAGCGAGCAGTGACTTGGCTAAGTAAAGTTCTTGCAGCGAGTGACTATTCTGTGAAGTTACTGCCACTGTATTACAACTCTCAGTAATTGGTTTGCAATGACCAGAACATGTGCTGTAAGGATAGCAAAATGGACTTTCCTCAAGAAAATAACAAACGGAGTGATGAGCTGTGCCAGAATGTTTCATGGCTAAGGACAGACTGAATTGTTGCTCAAATATTCTAGGCTTGAAGCACCGTATTTCTCTAGTGTAGGAAGAATATTTGTTTCACACCACCATATATGTTCAAAGACATGAAATGTGACTAACATGCCCTTTGCATGTAAGCTTAGTTCGGAAGGTACCAGAAAGAGGTCCTATATACTTTATTAGACCGAGTGGCTAAAATATGTGACACAGCTCCAGTCTACTTATAGTGTTGACACTGGAATCAGGAAGCAGAAAAGGAATATTTCAAACACACCACATGCTAAAGTCAGAGGGGGAAACGTGTGCACAAGAACTTGCCTACCAGCTATGACAGGATTGGAACACAAAAGTGCTCTCTGGCTTTTCAGACTGACGGTCTGTATTTTAAAAGCTCAGTAGTTTAAAGAATTTTTGGTCTCAGATATACTACACACAACCAGGTAACCAAAACACAACTGATGTCAGTTAATCTTAAGTGTTCTTAGCAAAAATGTTACTTTGAACTGGCACAGAGAAACAAAGCTCTCAGGATACACAGACTAACCATGCAAGTGATGCTCGCTTAAACCCGAAGCTCACGACTGACATTCTCAGTCTAAAGGTAGACAGGAAGGCCCGGCAGGATGCGGAAGTAGCCTTACTCAGAGTAATGGACAGTCGTTACTTTTCGGTATAATTGAGTCCTCTCTTCCCAACAAAGAAAAATAAAAGCACTAAAATAAAGGTTCACTTGAATACTTTAAGCTTTTTAAAAGCTATGTTTTTTAACTGTATTCATAAAAGAAATTTCATTTACAAAGAGCCATATTAGACCTGCACAATTATCATTATAAATACTGTCATATCCAGTTTAAAATTTCAGAATGTCAGCCTTGAACAGATTTAAGCAAATCTGGTTTCTTTCCTTCCTAACAAGTTAGTTAGAGTATTTAGGAGACACAAGTTATGGTGGTGAAGCCACACACGTGAATTCACATATGAAAATTAGAAACTTGGTAGTCAGGAAAACCTGCACACCATCATGCAAGGAAGGACTTACCCCTTCATTCAGCCAGGGCCTAGGCTGCCTGCTGAGTCAAAAAAAAACCAGTGGTTTCAATCAAGTTTTCAAAACCAGATTATACCTAAATCTTAGGAGTTATATTGTCTGCCAAAAGATGGGGGGGGGGGGGGGGACGACAAAAAGATGGCCCTATTAACAACTTCGTGGTGACAGTCCCAAGATACAATTCTGGGACCAAAAAGCCAAAATCAAAATACATGACATTCTCCTGGAGAAAGCTGGCTTCCTGATGAAATACTAAATGACTTGCTTGAACAGTCAGAGACAAAGGCAAGCTTCCTTCAATAAGCTTCAAGGCTATTAGCTGCACAGACTTCGTACAACTAAGGAGCGCTTCTCAGAATCCAAAGGCTTTTGTTATTAAGGTAACTACAAAGAGGGCTGGGAAGCAACCCAGTTGGTAGAGTGTTTCCCTAGCATGTGCAAGGCCCTGCATTCAGCTCCCAGCACTATAAAACCAACCAATCGAAAGAAACTCAAAGGATGGAAATTGAGAAAAAGTGAAGGGAAAGGAGGAGAATAATAATAGATCCTTTATGTGGAAAGGACTTGTGGTTTCCCAGACTCACTCTAGTCTATGTTAAATGGTTTTAAAGCAGATTTCCAACATTGTTATTAACCCATGTCCTGGGCAAGAACACTAATTTAGAAACTTCAAGAAAATTATCAGTACAGAATCCAAGAGCATTAAGTGTTATAGCAAATGGCCTAAATTTCTGGTTGTGCTTCTGATATTTTATCACACAATAAAAATAAAAAGTTAACTCTGATCACTGTTCTTGGACTTTTCTGGAATGATACTCCAGAATGTGTGAGAAAGCAGACATTCTTAAAGAAATTGAAGAAAATATCGGATTTACAGTCCAAACCATCAGGAGTCTTATTTTATACTATTTATGTACTGTTGCTATTAGTGACTCTTTTGTTGTTGGCTGGTTTGAGGTAGGGTCTCACTATGTGCCCTAACTAGGCTGGTCTTCCTGCCTTTGCTTCCCAAGTGCTCAGATTACAGCTGAGCACTGCCATACCCAACTTCAACAAGAGCTTTTTTGAAATTTTTCTTTTTTTTTTTTTTGGAGCTGAGGATCGAACCCAGGGCCTTGAGCTTGCTAGGCAAGCGCTCTACCACTGAGCTAAATCCCCAACCCCGAAATTTTTCTTTTTAATTAGGTGTTTGTCTCTGCATGTGGGTATGTCCACGTGAATCAGGGCACTGGGGGCCAGAGGCATCAGATCCCCTGGAGGTGGAGCTATAGAGGCTTGTGAGGTGCCTGAAGTGGGTGCTGGGAACCAAACTCACTGGAAGAATCACAAGTGTTCTTAACTGCTGACCCATCTCTCCAGCCCCCTGAACAGGAGTTTATGTTAACTGAGTGTTGCAAGATTTGGCCTGAATGTTAACTTTCATAAAGCTCAGGAGTATGTAGAAAGTCAGAAAAATGGGTATTCCTTGATGTAACTTTCTTGAGGTCAAAGTCCATAAGAGGATGGGACTTTTCAGTGATGCCAATTTTGAGAATTATCTGCACTCCCAATTGCTCTATATATTGCTTGTGTGTGTGACTATCCAGAAGTGGTGACTGCACAGGTCTGATGAAGGCCTTACAATGTCAAGAAGGGGAAATGCCTCTTGACTTGAGCAGTGCTGATCCAAATATGCATGCTCAAGGCAACTGTGTTCTCTAAGCTTGTAAAACCCTTGAACATGAAGTAAATACGGAAGCAAGACAAAAAGTAGCTTTACACTGGCTGTCAGTGAAAATTATAGCTGAACTTTTACTAAAGAATGCTTATGTATCAGCAATTGATAAACAGAACAGCCTCATAATGCAGTTATGAATCAAGAAATTAATCAAGATGTCTTTGGACTAACTGCAACAGATCATGCTGGTGACTTGTCAATGTCAAATCAATGTGAATAGGAAGAATATTCATATAGTCTCAAAGCCAATCCAGCATAACAGTGCTTAGAAAAGATGTGATGGGAGTGAAAAGATCTGCCTTTAGGTTGGAAGGAATGACAAAAGTAATAAATTACAAGTGCAGAGGACCTGTAGCTCGGCAGCCCTGTAGCTCGGCGGCCCTGACGCCGCTGACCATGCTAAAGATAGAGTAACTCTATAAGGATGGGGAACCAACAACCTGCAGTTTATTAAAAGTTCTGCCTTGAATATAAAAGAAGGAAAGAGGGAAAAACAACAACAAAACCCAGCTCTTCCAGAGACTCTCTGACTACAGAAGTTTGGGAAGTCCAAGTCCATCACCGTTGCTGTGCTGCAAGTGAAGGGGGCTCACGGTTTAAATGAAACAGACCAGGGGAAAGAAGGCTACAAAGGAAACCAATGTACAGACAAGTACTAGGTCAGAAAAGAGAGAAATGCCATGAAGGAGCCCAATGACCTGATCATCTGCACTAGTGCCTGAGGACTGTGCTAATGTCCCTAAAGGTCCTGCACACAGCCAATTTATATGGCAAACTAGACACCATGAACTGCTTACAAAGGAAACTGAACAAGTGGAAAATGAAATTAGTGTGTTAAAGAGCCATCAAGCTCAGCACGGTGGGACATGCCTTTAATTCCAGGCAGAGGCAGGTAGATCTCCATAAGTTCCAGGCCAGTCTGGTCTACATAGAGCACTCCAGGTCAGCCAAACTACATAGAAAGACTGTCTTAAAAAAACAAACAAACAAAAAAACAAAGGTAAAATAAAACCAGCAAGATTACAGGTTAGATTATATGAAGAGAAAGGGAAAATTTCTGCAATTTGAGATTTGCATTAAAACAAAAACACAAAAGAGAAATAATGATGCTTCTTTGATGATAGGATTCATAAAGAGAACTTGTACAATGCTGCACCGATATCAGGATTACTCACAAAAGCTTAAGGCTGAGCACTCCAAGACTAAAGTCCTGTACAAGGGAGTTCAGAAACTAAGAAACATCAGATCCAGATTCCTAAAGAAGAATGGGAAACCAGACATTCCAAGTATCTACAGATGAATGAAAAAATTCAATGTACTGAGCAGGGACTTATTATTACAATTAGTGCAAAAGCAATATGATACCTACACAAGGCTCAAAAGACATTGGTAAAGAAGAGCTAATCCTCCAATACCATACACTAAAATATGGGCTAAAATCAGCAAACGAAGAATATGCAGACACTAGGAAAGAATAAGACTTAGTGATATACCTAATGCGACTGAGAATTATAGATCTTGAATATGAGAGCTCTAAAATAACAGCTCAAGAAAATGCTAATAAATACAAACAATTAGAGGAATGTGAATGTACAGTATCATTGTCACAGAAACTCAACAAAAACAGAAAATCTGTAACAGAAAGGGTAGAAGCAGCTGCTGCTAAAACAATTCTTGGTCCTTGGAAGCTTATCCCTCAGGATCTATATATGGTCAAAGCCTAGTCTACCAAGTGAGTTCTAGGCCAGCCAAGACTACATAATGAGACCTTGTCTCAAAAAATTAAAAAGACTACTTTAGGGAGAGTAATAAAAATATGTACAGATTAAAAACCTTTTCTGAAAGATGATAGTCATTGAACTGGTTATATAACACTTTGATAATTTCCTATTAAATGTGTTATGTGAAAACCTTAAATTTTTAAAAGCCAAAACTATGTACTCAGATTTGGTATTTTAGGCTCTAAGTTCCAATAAAAGTCTAGGGCAATCCAGGAAAATATAACAATCAGGGGCCAGAAATAACGTGACTTCTCTTAGCAGTACTTTCTAAACTGTTACCTCCTTGCCAATTTGAAAGCTTTTCTGGTGGAAAGAACTGATGAAGAGCCTATATAATATTCAATGGAATAAAAAATGAACTGAAGGCATCAAGTGTTGATTGTCATGGGCATGATGCATCCTCATCAACACAGTCACAACTCTTCAAAAGTGTTTCAAAATGTTTGTTCACTTGCTTTCTCAGTTACACCAAACACTTCTTTTCTTAGAGAAACAAACTTCACCTGTGTAACTTCCTCTCTAGTCAATCAGCTAAATATTAATACCTTCCCAATTCTCATCTCAGAATGATGGCTTCAAGTCTATAAACAGCTGTGGAAGAAACAAAACAAACCAGATGATGTGCCAATCACAAACTTCTCATCAGTCACCCTTTCCAAAGAACAAAAACACCATTTGTAGATAAAACACATACAACAAAATATCAGTGCCAACATTCTGAGATCAATCTTGCTGAAACATTGTGCTTTTCCCTTCAGATCCAGTCTCACTATTGCACATGCCTCCTGCAGATGAGAGCTTAATGCATAAACTGTTATCACTGAAAACAAACAATCCACACAAAATGTAAAGGAATATCAAAGTAAATGTGCAAATTACACTGGTGCTTAAAGCCCCAAATGGAAGTCCCTAAAACAAAGGAGTTATAGTTGTTGGCAGAAAAAAGGCCAAGTAACTAGACCTGCTTTCTCCCACTTCTCTTTAGTAAGATCTTATTTGCTAGCACACAAACTAAAAGACAAGACTGCAAGCTAACAAAAATTACCACACTAAACTGAGTTTCCTGTTTGTTTTTTAATTAACTTCCTTTATATAGGGTAATAAGTCCAAGTAGAAAATAAGTTATTGACATACTTTTCCAAGTAACAGTCCAAGCATTTCCAGCCTCGTGGAACAGGGAGAACAGTTCCCAGCTGTACGTTTTGGCGAGCTTAGCATTCAATCTGGGAACTTGGCACTCTCCGCATGTTCAGGGCGTGCCGGTGTATCTCCTGCATCTGTCTGATGCGGTCCTTCTGCCACATTAAGTTTTGAGGCATAGGGTATCTCTGTGTGCCATGCAAGTACCGGTAGGGGATCCTGACGTGACAAGCGGTGGCCCTACAACGGGGTTGAGGCATGGGAGGAAGGAGCATCCACCTCTTTCTCTCAGCACAGTATCGGTAGGCCTCCTTCCGATACTGTTTGTCAATATCATCGCTGTTTTTCCAGCCTCCAATAATGAAGACATCATCTTTGTAATAGCAAATGGCTGCTCCTTCGATGCTTAGGACTTCTGGAGGCAAGCTTTCAAGGATCTCATCAGATACCTGACCGGCAATTTTTCTTACTGCCTCTTCGTTTTCTAAAGAATAACTCTTGGGACAGCATGATGCTGTCTGATAAAAGTTTGAATTGACCACAGACATCTGGAAAAAACAGTAATTGTCAATAAGTGGTAAGGATTCCACATCTTTCCACTGTCGAGTCTCTGTATCATAGCAAGTAATTACAGCCTTCAATCCATCCTCAGTGTCCCGGTCCACAGGAGTGCGGGCAGCAATGTACACAAACCGGTCTTCAATGGCTAGTGCTTTGACATCTCGAAGAATCTTTGGTGCTGATTCTAAGTTGTGCCATTTATCAAGCTCAGGATTGTAAACAGTCACATCTTTAAAGCCAGGGCTAAAATTGCCATGTCCTCCAATGCTATACAGCTTCCCTTTGACTTCTGTTAGCCCAAAAGAATGCTTTCTTGTCATCAGACTACAAACGTGTTCCCATGTATTCAAATTTGGGTTGTACCTTTCCACAGTTTTAGCAAACCCTGGTTCCATCGAGCCAGCAACATACACATAAGATTCTGTTACTGCAACGGCATGTCCATCAAGGTGATTATGAATGTGGGGCAGATTTACCCATCTGTCCTCATCAACAAAATATCCCACACATTCACTTAAATAGTCTCCTCCTTCTGACACACCTCCAATAACCATGATTACGTCCATGTTTTGCCCATAGCGAGGTAAGAGTGAGACATGGGAAGCGGGATGCTGGAGTGTGCCAGACTGTATATTCTCTGCTCTGAGCGCATGCCTCTCCACTGCATCAGCCACCAGCTTGACGCAAACTTCATTATTGGCCACCAGCCGCTCTGGTTTGACATGCCGTGTAAGGTAGGTGGGCTTCATCTGTGACAACCTGAGCAATTTAAAAAGTTCTTCAAAGTATCTCTCTCTCTCTTCAGCATTTCTCTGAACCCACTTCAAAACCGTTTCAAAAAGAACCTCTTCAGAATCCACGGTAATTTCCAAGTCCGAAAGCCAGTCTCGAATGAGATGGAAAGGTAAAGTATAAAATTCTTCATCCTGAATGACTTTATAGAAATTTCTCCGGATCATATCCGCAGCTTTCAGAGCAAGCTGGCTTAGTGTGTACATGTGGGCTAAGCTATGAATGGCCACACAATTTGAGAGATGAAGTTTTTTCTTCAGAAATTCTCCACAAAATTCTTTTAAACGAATTAATAAGAATCTAGAATCAAGAAAAAGAGAAAAGATTAATTTTGGGATGTACTTATTTTATTTTATTTATTTTTTTTTAATTTTTTTTTTTTTAAAGATTTATTTATTTATGTATACAGTGTTCTGGCTGCATGTATGCCTGCAGGCCAGAAGAGGGCACCAGATCTCATTATAGATGGTTATGAGCCACCATGTAGCTGCTGGGAATTGAACTCAGGACCTTTGGAAGAACAGCCAGTGCTCTTAACCTCTGAGCCATCTCTCCAGCCCCCAAGGGATGTACTTATTTTATATGGTTGCATTGTAGGTGTGCCCAAATTATACAAATCGAAATGGTAGGATTAATCTCATAAGCACAGTATCTGAAACAGCTCCCCCACTGCCCCAATAAGCAAGTATTATGCTGAGAAGTCTATTTTTCAGGAGGAAGGGTTTGAGATAGGTCTCATTATGCAGATGGCTCAGTGGGTAAAGACACTTGCCAGAGCAAGCCTAGAGACCCAAGTTCAATCCCTAGAATCCACATAAAGATGAAAGGAGAAAATGTCACAAAGTTGTCCTCTTACTTCCAGGTGTGCACCCACACATCACAGACACACAATACATTAAAAAAAAATACACTCACATGCCTGTAATCCTAAGACTCAGGAGACCAAGACAGGAGAATCACAAGGCCTGCCTGGGAAACTTGGTGAGACCTTGTTTCAAAATCTAAGAAAATGAAAACAAGAGGCTGGAGAGATGGCTTAGTGGTTATTTAATTATTTATGTATTTATTTGTTGTTTGTCTGTCCTTGGAACTCGCTTGGTAGACCAGGCTGGCTTCAAACTCACAGAGATCCACCTGCCTCTGCCTCCTGAGTGCTGGGATTAAAGGTGTGCGCCACCACTGCTGAGCCTTTATTTTATTTTTTAAGATAAGGTCTCACCATATAACTCTGGCTGGCCTGCAACACAGAGATCTTCCTTCCTCTGTCTCCTGAGTGCTGGGATTAAAAACATGTGCCACTATGCCTGGATTCTATTGTCTATGCATGGGTATTTTGGTATTTTGCCTGTATGTATGTCTATGTATGACATACATGGCTGTTACCCCTGGAAGTCAGAGATAGCACCTACAGACTTGAGTTTGGTTCCCAGCACCCATATTGAGTAGCTCACAACTGTCTAACTCCAGTTGCAAGGGGTCCAATGCCTTCTTCTGACCTTCTTGGGCACTGCACTCATATGCACATACTGTCACACAGATATACACACATACAATAAGGACAATGCCAGTCCAAATGCATTTCTGATATTTTTTCTAATCCCTTTGCAGTCACTGGACCTCTTATTTATTTATTTTGGCTTTACTTTTTTTTTTCTTGTTTTTGAGATTGGGTCTCAAGTAGCCCAGGCTAGTCTCCAAAACACTATGTAGCTAAGGATGATCCTTCTTCTTCCCCCACCTATGTGCCAGGATCACAGACATGCACTACCACTCCCAGCTTTGGGTTCTTTTTAATTGAGAAAGGTCTTGGTAAAGGGCTTTATCCAGTATGACCACAGAGCCTAAACTAGAGGTAGGCAGGAACTATAACTTCCTGGAGGCTCAGCTTGGCCAGATATCAGAAAGAACAGCAGCCTAGGCTGAGTCAGAGGTTTTCATCTCTTTGGGCAACCACAGAGAGTAGACTAAGGGCTTTGCCCAAAGTGGTTATCACTAAAGCAAAGACAAGACAAACTCAAATATCTGAAGCCTGGAAATAAAACAAACACATAACAAAAAATCATGTGTAGGACAGTCTATCTAAAAAAGAAAAAACCAGAAAAGTGGCTTATAGAACATTGCCCACACACCTAAATTAATTTAAGTTAAAGCAAAACACAACAGTGTTGGCCCAAATCATAGATCAACTAGCACCGAGCCCAAGAGTGGTCAATCTGAGACCATGGTTATAGAAGAGAAAGACCCTTTAACTGAGAAGAACCTTAAACAATCTAAGAATGATGTCATCATAACAGGCCCATTTCCATTCAATAATGGTTTATTATGGTTATTGTGTTTAATAACTATTTAATTACAAATACAGATGAATTAAAACAAGCTCTCTTAACCCTCTTGAAGAAACATTCCCACCTTAGAGATAAAACAAAGACAAGGCCTTCACTCACTACTCCACCTTGTCTTTGTTTTATCTCTAAGGTGGGAATTCTAGAGGACCCCGAACAAGTCTGGGTGCCAGGACCACCTGATTCCCAGGCTGCCTCAAGCTCCTATGTTTAGCAGGTAATTCTGAGGCATAGTCCCTTAAGACAGGCTTTGGGAAACATTACTCTATGAAAACAATAGCTGTTATACACTAAGCATTGTTATGTAAGGAACACTGTGCTGGACACATCTATTTACATTTATTTATTATAGTACTAGGGGTTCAACTCAGGTTGAATGGTAGGCAGGTGCTCTACTATACAACTCCCCCCTTCTGCCTTCTTTTTTTGAAGCAGGATCTAACCTGTGATCCTTTTGCCTCAGCCTCCTGAGTAGCTGAGATTATAGTGCTGAGCCTAGAGACTCTATTCATTCTATTATTCCTAATCCAAGTGCCATGCAGGGCTGGATCACAGTTTATGTAGGCACAGAGAAAATGATCCTGCCTCAGAGCTCATTAAATTAAGCTCAATCATTACAGAGCACTTAAAATAGTGCCGGTGAAAGATGGAGAAAAGTTAGAGGTTTGGTTTTGTTTTTTTGTATTTTTGAGACAGGGTCTCTCTCTCTATGTAGCCCTGGCTGACCCTGAACTCAGAGACAATATATCTCTGACTCCCTAGTGCAAAGATTGAAGGCATGTACCACCATGCCAGGAAGAGTTAGAGTTTTAAGTCACAGACAGACATAAACACAGCTTGATAATAGCTCTCTTCAGTTTCATTTAACAAACTTCCTTCCCAGGACCTGTACACATTCTACCCTATCCTGAGGACCCAGTCTTGTACTTTGAGGAGAGAAGCAATCAGGTGGGCAAAGGCTTTATCTTTCTACCAACTAATTTGGTAGGTAGTTATACCTGTAGTTATACCCTTTATTTTCTTTTCTGCTTTGGCCTACGGTTTTTGTTTTGAGACGTGGTCTCTATGCAGTCTTGAAGTCAAGACCATCTGCTGTTGCCTCCTGAGTGCTGGGATTAAAGGTGTGATCCACCACAGCCAGCATACAATCCTTACTATTTTTTGGAAAGGGTCTCTCTCAATAATCCAGACTGGCCTAGATCTCCTGCCTCAGCCTCCCAAGTGCTGGAATTACAGGTGTGCCCCACTCAATCTCCAATTTTAGTATGGATTATGACCTTTCTTATTTCAAAATCTACTCCCGTGTCCATTCACCTGCTCTTGCAGTATAAGTTTCTCCTCTTCCACAGAATCATTTTCTTCAGCACACAAACATATTCCACCATTTCCTATTTTAGAGTTAACTGAATAGGCACTCTACCTTAAACCCAATCCTTTTAATTTTTTTGTTTGCTTGTTTTGTTTTTCGAGACAGAGTTTCTCTGTGTAATAGTCCTGGCTGTCCAGAGATCCATCTGTCTCTGCTTCCCAAGGTATACTGTTATAGCCCACTAGGTTTCCTAGTGGCTGTACCCAGCAGGACTGCATAAGAGGTTGATTGGACCACAGGCCTGGATACCAGGTAACTGTAACTAGCAAGGGGGAGGTCTTTTGCTCCACCCCTTGGCATTGCTATAAATAGACCTTTGGAATAAAGTTCTGGGCCCCTTTGGATAAGGATCCAGGCCCACCAGAGTCTATCTTGTGTTTTCTCCTCTCTATTTCTAACTAAGTTTCTTATCCCTCATTCCTCAAGAGTTCCTGGGGTAAATAAGTGTGGGGGCTGGTCCCCCACAGTGTACGCCACCACCACCCAGCTAAATAAATATATTTTTAAAATAGGGATATTTCCAAACATTTAAATTGACATAAATTTTTATACTGGAACAAGAGCCAGGCATAGTGGACTCCTGTAACCCCAACTCTTGGGAGGCTGAGCTAGGAGAAGCATGAGTTCTAGGCCTGCCTGTGTTACATAGGGAAATCCTATCTCAAAAACAAAAGGGGAGCTGGGTGTGGTGATGCAGGCTTTTAATCCCACCATTTAGGAGGCAGAGGCAGAGGCAGGTGGATCTCTATGAGTTAGAGACAAGCCTGGTCTACAAGGCGAGTCCCAGGACAGCCAGAGCCATTACACAGAATAACCCTGTCATGAACCCCCCAAAACACACACACACACACACACACACACACACACACACACACACAAAACCCAAAACCAAAAAAGGAACACCCTTTTTTAATCCCAGCACTTGGGAGGCAGTCGGTTGGCTCTCTGAGATTTCAAGGACAGCCAGAACCACATAGGGAGACCCATTCTAAGCCAAAAAAAACCAAAAAACAAAAAACAAACAAATTAGAGTAGGCATTAGATAGATGGAGGGTAGAGATATATGCAGATTGGGGAAACTATCATATAAATTATAATTGAGTTACTTAAGAGTACATATAAAAATGAATAAGGAGAAAGAGGACAAGCAGGGGATTCTCTACAGTATTGAAGAATCCAATAGAGTGAACTGAACTGATACCATAGAAGCCTAAAAAGAGAGTGGAGTTTAGCTATCAAATGATTGACCACTGGGGGTTGGTGATGACACTGAGTTAAGTATTAAAAGTATTAAAAATGAAAAATAAATCAATAATAATAAAAAATAAAAAAAATATTTTACGTGTATGGGTGTTTTGCTGAATGTATGTATATGTCTACTGCCAACATCAGAAGAAGGAGTTGGACCCTCAAACTGAAATTACAGATGGTTGTGAACCACCATATGGGTTCTGGGAATTGACCACAGGTCCTCTGGAAGAGCAGCCATTTTATTTTTTTATTTTTTATTTTTATTTTTTATTTTTCAAGACAGGGTTTCTCTGTGTAGCCTTGGCTGGTCTGGAACTCACAGAGACCCGCCTGCCTCTGCCTCCCAAGTGCTGGGATTAAAGGTGTGGGCCACCACCACCAGGCTTGCAGCCATTGCTCTTAATGGCTGAGCTGGCTCTCCAGCCCCTGGAAATATCCCTATTTGTGACATTGTTTCCACTTGTGATTTCCTTCAGAACTTGACTGGAGACCCAATGTTCTTCAATCTAACAGTTTACCCAGACATCTTGACCAAGCCTATACTGACCTTCCCCTAAGATCTGCTCTTCTTTATATTTCTTTGATTGATCTCCATCTTTGTTCTAAAATATTTTTTTTTTTTTGTTTGTTTTTCGAGACAGGGTTTCTCTGTGTACTCTTGGCTGTGTAAATTTTTTTTAAAGATTCGTGTGTATGAGTGTTTTGCCTACATGTTTATCTGTGTGCCATGTGTGCCTGATGTCCTTGATGGCCAGAAGATACAAGATCCACTGGAACAGGAGTTACAGATGGTTGTGAACCACCTTGTGGACATTGGGAACCAAACCAACCTAGGTCTTCTGCAAGAGCAACAACTGCTCTTAGCCATGAGCTGTCTCTCCAGCCCCTCGACCTTTATTTTTCCAGACAAGTTCTCTCACTGAACCTCATCCACTGAGCCAGGCTGGCTGGCCACTGAACTTCAGGGAACGGCCCATCTCTGCCCTCCCCATCAAGGCTGGGGTTACAGGAATGCACTGCCATGCCCAGCTTTTAAAGACCTGAAGCCAAACCCTCATGCTTACAGTGCAGGCATTTTATCCATGGCTGGGCCATCTCTGCAACCCCTACTTCTCCACATCTTTTTTGAGGAGTAAGGAGGTGGAACAAGATCTCATTATAAATCCCTGGCTGGTCTGGATATATGGACCAGGCTGGACTAAAACTCTGCTTGCCTTTGCTTTCCAAGAGTGTTGGGATTAAATTCCCTGCATTTTTCCACACTGTAATAATAATCAGATCTTTCCAATTACTAGGGTCAAAAATTATTTTTCCTTACTCCCATATCAAGTCCACTGGCAATTCATCTCCTCTACTTCAAAAACCAGATGTCCTGCAGAGATGGCTCAGCAGTTAGAAGCACTGGCTGCTCTTCAGGTTCAGTTCCCAGTACCCACATGCTCTTTCTAGCCTCTTTAGGCACCAAGCACTAACACTGTTTATTTTGTGGGTGAACCACAAATGGAATAAATCTCAAAACACACACATGGATGTCACCCTTCTCACTTCAGTCCAAGCCTCTACCACTGCTGCAGTGACAAGCTGGTCTTTGCTACAGCCCTGCTGCATTCTCTCCATTATCCTATCCTTTTTTCAATACAGAACTTATCAAATAAAACAGCATCATTCCCACTGACCTCTAATTTTAAAAAGTTCATCTCTCCCGGGGCAGTGGTGGTGTACTTTTAATCCCAGCACTTGGGTGGCAGAGGCAGGTGGACTGCTATGATTGAGGCCAGTCTGGTCTACAGAGCTAGTTCTAGGACAGCCAAGAAACCCTGTCTCAAAAAACAAATGTTAAGTTCAGCTCCTGTCACAGGCCCATAAGGCTGTAGTTGTCAACCTGTGGGTCACAACCTCTTGGGTTGAACAACCCTTTCACAGGGGTCACGTATCAGATAACCTGCATATTAGATATTTACATTACGATTCATAACACTAGCAAAATTACAGTTGTGAAATAGCAATGAAAATAATTTTATGGTTGGGGTCACCACAACAGGAGGAACTGTACTAAAGGGTTGCAGCATTAGGAAGGTTGAGAACCACTGCCTTAAGGGCTCCATTCTCACCACTACTCAGATGTTTCTGATCCTTTCAACTGCCTCCCTCCATCTAGCTATATGACCCTGCTGTTCTCTCTCTCTCTACCTGGGGGTTTTGCACTGTCAATCTCTACCTGAAGCACACTACCTTGCCGCCTACACCCCTTTATTATTATAAATAATTATTTATTTATTATGTCTTCTAAACTTTCTCTATCCACCCAGTTTAAAAATAGCTCCTCTAAGTTGGCCATAGTAGTGCACTCCTTTAATCCCAGCACTCAGAGGCAGAGGCAGAGGCAGGTGATTTCTGCGTTCGAGGCCATCCTGGTGTAGTGAATTCCAGGACAGCCAGAGCTACATAGTGAGACCCTGTCTCAAAAAAAAGGTCCTCTCCATCACCCTCCATCAGGGCCTATAATGCACAGCTCCACATTAAATTTTGCATCACAAACTTTAATAATCATTCAATAGGCTATATAGTCATTGTTAAACAACATGAGTTCGATAAGGAAAGGGATTTTTGATCACATAAAAATCAGTGTCTGGGGCTGGAGAGATGGCTCAGCGGTTAAGAGCACTGTCTGTTCTTCAAGAGGTCCTGAGTTCAATTCCCAGCAACCACATGGTGGCTCCCAACCATCTGTAATGAGATCTGGCGCCCTCTTCTGGCCTGCAGTCATAAATGCTGTATACATAATAAATAAATCTTTAAAAAAAAAAAATCAGTGTCTGGTGCATACCTCTGGTCAATAGGTATGTGTTAAAGGATTTGTAACAGTACTACCATCCCTAAAAATGGCATTCACCTGCCTCCAAACCGACCTCTGGGGCATCTTTTCTGGCTCCCTACAATCCATTTTCCACTGCTGAGAAATCCAATAGCTGAGAAAATCTTTTGAAATATTTAAATCAGTCCATCTCTCTACCCAGCTTCTCATCCATCACACTCGGTAAAATCCAAACCTTTTTCCAATGCATCTCAATCACCATCCTCCCCTTCACCCAGCAGATCCTGACTCACTGGATTCTTTTAAAGACCTTTCTCAGCTGGGTGTGGTGGCGCACAAATGGATCTCTGTGAGTTCGAGGCCAGCTTGGTCTACGGAGTGAGTTCCAGGACAGCCAGGACTAACCAGAGAAACCTTGTCTCGAAAAACAACAAACAAAAAAGAAAGAAACAAACAAACAAAAGACCAAAAACCAAAGACGGTTCTCTAAGCCAAGCTAGATCCTGACTGAGGGCCTTTGGAAGCCTGTAATGTGC
>CABHPH010123716.1:0-12821 GCA_902168325.1 Peromyscus nudipes
CCCACCAGAAAACCAAGCATAGTCTAGTTGTGCAATGCAAGTTTTAGTTGTAGATGAGTGAGGTCATTGGTGTAACCACTGCTCTTCATGTCAAACAAAGCAGGTAATTAACAGTCATTCTAGCACCATCCCTTATCACCAAAACACACAATGGATACACAGCAATGGCTTTCAAAGCTCAGGCTGTTACAACAGAGCTCCACTGTGTGTCAGAGTCACATTCACTTCTTTATTACACAAGCATACATTTACTGCTCAGCCAGACACCTATAATTAAGCACAAGAGCACTATAATGCTAATATTCAGGCTAGCTTGCAAGTTAGGGGGTCCCCCTCCTCCCCAGAAGGATGATTGCCTTTCATTTTAAAGTTTGAAGTAGCTACAGTTCACTTAGTTTTGATTACATAGCAATTAGATATGCAAATACACAGATCCAGAAAAATACATTTTCAGGCTTCAGATTGTGAGCAATCAGGCCCATTCTCTTCTCTTGTACATACAAGCAAACTCATTAAACAACTATTGTCTCAGAGCATCTCTGCCTCAAGCTCCCCCACCTACTTTCGCAATGTCATAAACATCCCGAATACATTGCAGCTGCCATCTATCTCTTTTGGTAACTTCCTAAATGAGTACTCAGAAGCACCGGATGGGAGCAAGGAAAATTACCAAACAGAAGAACATACATATTCTAGCCTTAACACCACGTCTGAAGTTTAAACATACTAAGTAATCTGAGGCAGAACTGTCTTTAGTTTAGGCCAGTATGAGCTACTTAGTAAGTTCCAGGCTAGCCTGAGCTACAGAATGCAATGAACGCTGTCTTTAAAAAATTATTCCTATTAAATGATATCAGTAATTAATAACCTAAAACACACAATAAAATGTAGGATCAGCAAGATGGCTCAGCAGGTAAAGGTGCTTGCAATATAAGCCTGGCAACCTGAGTTTTGTACCCAGAACCCAAATAAAGATGGAACAAGAGAACAAACTCCACAAAGTCGCCCACTGACCTACACACACACACACACACACACACACACACACACACCCCAAACCAAACCACTGTACAAACATACCATTCACACAGACATACAGAGTCAATAATAATAAATAAATATTTAAACACTATAAAATATTACTCAGGCCCAGAGTTAAAGGCTTGTATATACATCAGTGATGAGGTGAAATAATGGGCATGGGAGAGTTTCAATTTTAAGATTATTTTCAAAGTACCAAGTTAAAAAAGACATTACATATTGCTAAGCTTACAGATTTTCCCTGAAAAAGCCACCCTTGAACAACAAAATGTTATCAGTGGAAATAGACCTCACTTTTCCTATACAAAAGGAGCCATGTGTCACCACTGAGGACATCAACCAAATCATGTAACTGTTTAGTTTTTTCTCTCCTCATGGCTTTCATTTTTACAGTCATATGTAAACTAGTGATATGATATAGTCTGGATTTGCTGCCCCAAATTCAGAGTAAGAAAATCCTCAATACAACAGTGGCAAGTTGGATCTTTCAGGAGGTACTCTGCCCTCAAAAGGAGGGAAATAAGGTAACCTATCTCCCTTTTAGTTCCTTCCATCTGTTCAACCACATTTCTCTTCTGTGGAGGATAACATCAGTGGAGGTTCCTATGGAGCATAACACTCAGCAAATACTGAGCCTGCTAGTGCCTTATCTTGGGATTTTACAACCTCAAGAAGAGTAGTAAGCTTCTACTCATTATATACTACTTATTTTTAATACATTTGGTTACAGTGGCACAAACGGATTTTACAGAACAATGTGGTTCTAAAATTTTACTTTACAAAAAAAGCACAGGCTTAGACTAGTTAACAGCAACCAACAATAACACCCTTGTGAATATAGAGCACTTAAACTAGTTTCTAATTGTACAAAGTCAGCACCAAGGATTTAGAGCATCTGAGAAACCAGGGACAAACATCAGGAATCCTGACCTTTTTCGAAGAGATTACCATGATTTATCTTGTAGGTAAGGACAATAGAGCGCATGAAAGATAATGTATGGATTTACACATACCTCAGCACACAGAATGCACCATTTCAAAATACTATCAGCAACCTCATTTGACAATTATCAATGTTTATTTCCCACCAAATGATTCCTAACACCATGGCGCGCATATATATTAATATATATATATATTAATTTTTTACTTAAAAACCCTTCCACCAGTTACTTCTGTATGTGTATAAACAGAAAGGTACGAGCTGTTCACTGCAAACTTGTTTTCTACTGATAGCAGTCTATAAAATAAATCTTGTATTTTAAAAGTGTACAGTAAATTTCAATGTATTATGAAACATTTCTGAACAGCTACACTTCCTACTAAAATTTTAAGATAAATGAAAACACGTATTTAAGACAGATCTGACACAAAAAACTTAGGCTATTAGTTAGTCCCATTAACTAATAATAAAAAGGTTAAATGTCCTGTCCTGTATATAGTATTCTAAATTTGACAGGTTAAATTATTGGAGTGTCTCTCTAATTCACTAAGATCACAGTGCTCTGGGGATAAACAGAAAACTATTGATAATTACATCACGGCAGTGATAAAGCTCAGGTTATTTTAGATAAACTGAGATGTAAAGACATCCTTCTACGCCCTCAGACCTATTATGACATTAGGGGGAAAAAAAACCAAAAAACCCTTAACATGCCTATAGTGATATTTTATTTGTACTGAAATGTGATTTGTATGTTAATAAATAAAGAGCTATTAGCAAGCCATAGCGAAAGCTGGGTGGTGGTGGTGCATATCTTTAATCCCAGCACTTGGTAGGCAGAGCTAGGTAGATCTCTGTGTGTTCAAGGATACAGCCAGCATTGGAGACACACGCCTTTAATCTCAATACCAACCATAGAAGACCTGGAGGTCTGTACAGACAGGCAGTGACTAGGAGGTCAAGTGGTTGGGTTTACAACCAATGAGAAGGCAGAACAGAAACTATAAAAAAAGATAGACACAAGAAGTAGGTCTCTTTTGGAGAGGTACAGCAACAGCGACAAGAAGGGTAAGGTTTTTAGCTCTTAGCTATTGCTCTGACCTCTTGGCTTTCATCTTTGTGTTTCTTATTTAATAAGACGGTTGGTTACATCTACACATGCCATCAAAATATAAGGTGGTATAACTCAGAAGCATCACTGTTTGTTTTTTTTTCTTTTAAACAAATTTTATCTTTTATTTCCTCCATTATTTCCTCCAAGATAATTGGGGAAATAAATGTAGCAAAACTAGGTAAAACAGAACTGCTTAATTCCTAGACAGTAAGAGTCGATGGATCGATCCCAACTCAGTAGCTCTAAAAAAACAAAAAATAAATATTAACTTAATTAAAATTCCACTAAATTAAGAACTTAAAAAGTAAATTTTAAAGTTTTTCTCATACTGAAAAAATTATAAAAGCAATTCAAAATGTTTGTCATTAAAATTGTTTTAAAGGGCAAAGTAATTAAGTACATATGAATGAAATTTACCATTCTACATTATAAAATGAAAATATCAAGTAAGCAGACTTGATATTGGGGAGAAATCAGCTAAAGGATATAAATTCTAAATTCAACAGAAAATGGAGGTTATGGAAATATATTTTAGCCTAACAGAAACAACAAACCATTAACTAAGAAGTGTAAATGGAATTACAGAAACATAAAAAAGTTGGGTACAAGTCATTAACCAAATCCTGAAACCATTAGGCAGCTAAATTTAAAAGGGGCCGGGCAGTGGTGGCACACACCTCTAATCCCAGCACTTGGGAGGCAGAGGAAGATGGATCTCTGAGTTCAAGGCCTGTCTAGTCTCAAGAAAAGAACAGCAACAACAAAATAGAAAACAAAGCATTTTAAAAGGGAAAAGTTAATCTTATGTTATACTGAAAAAATAGGGGAAGCACCATTTTTACCCAACTGACTAAAATGAGCATCAACAAAAAAAGTCACGCCTATACTTTTAACTGCTAAGTGTGATATATTGAAGGGGGAAAAAAATCACATCACAATATAACATTAACAATATGAAATCTTTGGAATGTGATTTTAAAAGATTGTTGTTGGAGAATATTATTTTAAGGCATGTTACTTTTGTTTATGTTGCATTTGCTTGAAATCTGTGAAGCTGTGTTACTGCGCCTAAAACACCTGAAGGACTAATAAGGAACTGAATGGTCAATAGCAAGGCAGGAAAAGGATAGGTGAGGCTGGCAGGCAGAGAGAATATGTAGGAGAAATCTGGGAGGAGTGTTGTGCACAGACTTCTGTCGTCTGGACGGCTGAGATGGTGCTGGGGCTCACTTGCCTCAGCTGAATGCCAAGTCATGCGGGAGTTGCCACAGCAGACTGCTGTCTTTCAGGTTAACAGCTGAAAGGGTAACAAGACACTTCCATTCCCTATACTGACCACAAAACAAAAAACTTAAATATGAATTTTTTCTTTTCCTATGAGACAGTTTTCAACAGAGGAGAGATTAAAGGAAAGAGAGAGGGAGGAGGAGGACCCAGGGCCCAGCCACCCAGCCATACAGCAAACCATGGAGTAAGAGTAAGATTTACAGAAGTAAGAGAATGGAAAAAGCCCAGAGGCAAAAGGTAGACAGGCTAATTTAAAGAAAGTTGGCAAGAAACAAGCCAACCTAAGCTGCCTAGAAACAAGCCAAACTAATGAGGGATGTTTATAATTAAGAATAAGTCTCCGTGTGTGGTTTAATTGGGAGCTGGGTGGTGGGCCCCCAAAAAGAGTAAGAAACAACCAACAACAGACTGCCATCATTTTTTAAAGTTCTCTCTATATGTCTGTATATGTGCACAGTTATGTGCATAAGAGTACTGATATCTGTGGAGTTCCGAAAAGGCATCAGACATCCTGGAGTTACAGGAAGTTGTGAACTACCTAACGTGAACACTGGGAACTGAGGTCAGGTCCGCAGCAAGATCAGCAGGTGCTCTTAAATGGTAAACTATCTCTCAAGCCCTAAGGGGGGTATCTGTGTGTGTGTGTGTGTGTGTGTGTGTGTGTGTGTGTATATACATATATGTATGTGTATATATACATGCATGCATACACGTGTGTGTGTGTGTGTGTGTGTGTGTGTGTGTGTGTGTGTATCACCTTGTTTTAAAGAAATACTCTCTATTACAAGGATAAAGAACCATAACGTCTGTAGTTTATACACGTGGGGGGTGTAAAGTCAGTTCTCACTCTACATACTAAAATCATCAGAAACACTGAATACTAAATGCCTGCTCTTAGAAAAAAATGGGATTAGGCTTCCATGAATACATGAATCAGTGGTCACAACATTTCTATCAACAAATCAATACATAACCAAGTTTGACATGTGTTTCTGTTTAAAGAAACTTGTTTTTTAATATCAACTGCTGATTTCATTAACACTAAACAAATAGCCAACAACTGTGTCTAAACTAAGCCTCTCCAATGCAAATGTCTTCTCTGTAAGGTAGCCTAGCCTTCTGCTCTCAAGAACATTATTACTAGACAAGCCCCTCAGCACCGTGCTCACCACACTTGAAAGAGATCACCAACAGAAAGAACAACGCGCGCGCGCGCGCGCGCGCGTGTGTGTGTGTGTGTGTGTGTGTGTGTGTGTGTGTGTGTGTGTGTGACGACACGGACTGAAGACAACAGTGCTTGTTGTGGAATATCTCCTCTTGGTTCATCTCAGGTGGGAAACAATTAGATGATTCCTTTCTGTCAGTATGTCTGTTTTCATGACTAAATAAATGCAAGTGTCACAAATACTCATTTTTAATTACAAATAAGTTTTAGCAAGATAGTGAAATTAAAGTAGAAATATTGCAAATAATGATGATCAGCTTATGTGTGCCCCCAAAAAACAAAATGTTAAAAAATTACATCAAACATATGTTAAAAGAATGCAGAAATTCACTGTACTACTTCTTAAAAAAATTTAAAAAACAAACAAGCAAAAGACCCCCATGTATTTTATTTTAAATGTGTATCTATGCACATGTGTGTGCACATGCTCCCAGAATCCAGAAGTGGCTTTAGACACCTGGAGCTGGAGCTGGAGCAGTTGTGAGGCACCTGCTTTGGGTGCTGGGAACCAAACTCCAGCCCTAGGAGTTTGCTCAGTGATCTCACAACTTGGATGCGACGACAGTACCAGTCAGAAATTAATTCTACTAGTTTCAAAGACACAATCATTAGAGTGCCTTGAGAGTTCCCATTTCAACTGTTAAAAAGAGCAGGCAGTGATAACATCCTAGCTCTAACATATGCTTAGTATGCAAAAGACCAGAGGTTCAATACCCAGCCCCCAAAAGATATAATAAATAAAACATCTTCAAAATAAAAGAATTTCATTTGTCTTAAAAAGTCCATTTCTTTAATAGCTAATTTTATTGCAACTAAGAGTGTTATACAATTAAAACATCTTAAAATTAAAGAACAACAAAAATTGTAATAGCAGTGTTTCACAGCTGAAGGACTAAATTTAAAAAAAAAAAAACTACTAGGGATAGAATATAGAGTGGCTCACTAGGCTCATGAAATTGCCCAATAATTTGCTGTTAACATGGCTAAATATGTTTTCTAACTTAAGTTCTTCATTACAGGATTATGGAAAGGAAAATCAAGCAACACAGCACAATGATATAGACAAATGGCACTTTCCTATCAATTCTGTCACCACTAAACTGAACATTCTAGAAAGAGTATGTGCCATATATTACCAAATTACAAGGTATTCAAATATTCCTTAACTAAACAGACTGTAATCCAATCAAGACTTAATTTTTAAAGGCTTATTAAGAGTATCTAGTGATAAGATGGACTCTCCCTTTACTGAAACTCATGCCTGATTTCATTAGACATGGACAATTAACTTACCCTGGGATTAGATCTATGGCAGAGTAATTAATTTTTACAGGTTACTTAAAATGTTACTTCATTTTAATAAACAAAGATAATTCTATTTTGGGCCCATCTTTTCACCCTTAAAAATTGTCTCACAATCTTAATGATTATACATCAAAATAAAATGATTATTTGAAATTCTCCAAGTCCTTGATTCCATAGTGAACATGTAAAAATAAATGGAGCTAAATAATCTAGTCAATGTTCTAAAGTTATTTTCTATTTTTCAAACACACATGGTAACAAAAGCAGTGTACAGGCATCACTGGAGCAAGTTAACAGCCTTGAAATAATCAGAAGATGCCACAAGCTATACTGTAGACTGCAAAACGGGTAGTCAAGGAGATTTACAGAAGAGAACGGAGTTAGTCTTTTGCCGAAGAACAAATGCTAAGAAGGTCTCAAGCTGAAATATCTCCCATGGGTTCATGTGTCTGAACACTTGTTGCCCCCACTCCTCTTTGGGGAGGACATGGAGCCTTTAGGAAGTTAGGTATAGCTGGCAGACACACACTACTGAAGTGGGCTTCTGAGCTTATCCTGGCCCCACCACTTTCACCAGAGCTGTTTCCTCATTGGCTGAAATATGAAAAGCAAGCCACACTAAGCACTTTCCAAAATGGATGCTGTGATAAGACTACATCCCCTGAACCATAAGCCTTCCTCTCTGAAATTACATTTGTCAATTACCTGACTATAGTAATTTAAAAGTAACCAATAGGGTAGGTTTCTTTCTGCTTTAAAAACCAACCACTTTCAAAGTTCAACATATCTCCAACTGACGAAAAACAAAAGACCAAAAGCAACTTGGTGAGGAAAGGGTTTGTTTCCCTCACAGGTCCATACAACAGTTCATCATTAAAAGGTCAGGAACTCATGAGGGGCAGGAATTGGAGGCACAAGCTAATGCAGCGGCCACAGAAGGGTGCTACTTACCAGCTTGCTCCTTACAACTTGCTCAGCCTGCTTTCTTACAGAATCTAAGACCACCAGCCCAGGGATGGTCCCATCCACAATGGGCTGAACCCTCTTCTATCAACTGCTAATTAAGAAAATGACTTACAGCCAGATCTTATGGAGACACTTTCTCAACTGAAGTTCCCTCCTTTCAGGTAACTCTAGCCTGTGTCATGTTGACAGAAATCTAGCCAGCACATAAATAAATCAAATTATTAGCTGTCAGCTACACAGACATCTTGAAGAAACTGGCAGTGTGGAGTACAGTAAAAGGCTCTGAGGCATGGAGATGTGCTACTAATTTATATGTTATTAAGGCCAGAGGACTGCTGAGATAGACGATCCTGAATGCATATTCTCTTTTTCTTTCTTTCTGTCTGTCTGTCTGTCTTTCTTTCTGTCTGTCTTTCTGTCTCTCTCTCTCTCTCTCTCTCTCTCTCTCTCTCCCTTTTTTCTTTCTTTCTTTCATTGGTTTGGTTGTTTGGTTTGGTTTGGTTTGGTTTGGTTTTTCAAGACAGGGTTTTCTCTGTTAACAGCCCTGGCTGTCCTGGAACTTGCTTTGTAGACCAGGCTAGCCTGGAACTCAGATTCTGTCTCCCCAGTGCTGGGATTCAAGGCATGTGCCACCACCACCCAGCAAATTTTCTTAACACAAAGAAACATGATGCTGACTGGATGGTTAAACATTGTATACCCTAACAAAATGCCATATTGTACCCCATAAATGTATCAACTATGTGTAAATTAAAGATAAAATTTCTATCCACAAAAAGATCAAAGAACTGACAATTCAAAGACACTAATCTTACTTTACTACAAGAATAGAATTTCTAAGTGGGTTATCTGAGGCTTCATGATCATTTGTGACTTCCCTTCAGCCCATTTCTTATAATTAACGTATTATAATATTAAACTGCTTCCAAAAGGAAAATGAATTCCTTTAACATAGCATTCAACCTTGCATTCAATGTCAACACAGCTTTTGACCTCCAACTTTTCACTGTGGCAGACCAAGCACCCTCACCCACCCACAGTCAATGTCTTGTTCCTAATGTCTAGAAATTCATCATCCAGTATCCATAAAAATCTTCAACCTACAAGAGAATTCACATGGTTAAACATAATTAAAAATTATGGGTTAATTTAAGTATAAAAGTTAGTTAGTAATAAGCCTGAGCTAATGGCCAAACAGTTATAATTAATATAAGCTTCTGAATGATTATTTTATAAGCGGGCCACAGGACCGGGGGTGGGGGGGTGGGGGGGTGGAGGTGGGGGACGCACCTGGCAGGACCAGAGAAACCTTCCAAACTACAAAATGGCTTAGTGGTTAAGAGCATTTGTTGTTCTTTCAGAGGACCTGGGCTCAATTCTCGGCATTCACCTGGAGACTCACGGTGGTCCAGAACTCTAGTTCCAGAGGATATGACAGCCTCTCTGTCCTCTACAAGCACCAGGCAAAACATTCCATGTACATAATATAAATATAAATATTTTAAAAGAATGACATTGAAGTACACAGGAGATGTGTTGAGGGAATTAGGGTGAGTAGGAAGGGATAATTTGAATCCCATATGACCAAGGTAAGTTGTATACTTTTATGAAATTGCCAAAAATGAAAGTACAAAATATTCTTTTAGAAAAGTAATCAGTAATGATTGGAAGGTGGACTATGGTGTGATAGTAAGGCAAGAATGTAAGTACAGAGAGAAAAAACATTCCTTACAAGGTACAGCCTTTTTCAACTACGGATTCTCTGAAAAAGTCAACACTTAATGTCCAGTCCAAGGCATAACTATATATAATTGGTTTCTCCTCAATGTCTGTAATTAATTCTGTTGGTGATACAATGCGGATGCAGAAATTAGCAAAAAATATATATATACCAGAATATAATAATACATCTTGAATATAAACTGGTAACTACATGTACAGATAAACATAAAAGAAATTCAATACAGTATCATTTGTATGTGCAACAGCGAAAGATTAGAAACAGAGTGGTGATATACCACAAGTGAATGTGAAGCAGTTTAAAAGAAACATTATCTAAATAGATGTGTTCCTACTAAGTGATGTAAACAACGGTGTGAAGTAAAAAATAGTAATAAAACAAGGTGTAAAAAAAATGTTCTAGATATATATATATATCGCCATCTATGGAACCAGTGAAAAATTACACCAGTGTGCAGATACACCTAAGCATATATGCCACTGCTCCACAACTGTATAGAGTATAAAGAAGAAGACAGGTGATGAGAAGAGGAGGAGGTAGGGGGTAGGCTAGTGAGGGAGCTCAGTGGGTACAGACCTGGGTTCAATCTCTAGACCTCACAAGTCGAAGGAGAAACAACTCCAACAAAGTGTTCTCTGACACCACATGAGCATTGTGGCACACACTCAACACCACACAACCTCATCCCACTCCTATACACAAATACCTGTAAGAAAGGCTTTTTACAAGATGAAATTAAAGGAAAATTTAAAATGAAAAAAATCTACCCAATGGTGAGGGACAGAATTAGTAAAGTGGGATAAAAGCAAAAATTCTCTCAAAATTTACCAACCAGATACATTTGATTTTGAAAGCATATTAAATATTTTAAAGCATAAATCAAGACAATGGACCTGTATGATGTTTCTAACTACCACTATTCTAAGTATTTTAAGAGAGTAATTTATATGGATAGTGAGATCTACCCTAAGAAGAATAGCAAGGTAAATTGCTTTCATTGCCTACATCACCGGCAGCAGTGTTTTTCCTGTTACTAAGATTATTTTATCTCACCATGGGACAAATGAATCATCACTTTACATCAGTTGGGGGGGAGGGGAGATACAGTGAACCGAGACACATCCCAACTGTTAAAATGCATTCACAATGATAATGGGGAAAAAAAAAAGCCTCGTACTTCACCTTTAGGGCATTTCTGGGAACTGATTTATTATGTAAGAGCTAGTGAGTATAGAACTGAGCATTTCTTCAGACTTTTAACATAAAAACTCTATCATACTAGTAAGAATCAGGGCCTGTTTTGCCACAAGTAAAAAAAAAATATATAGAAAAATCAGTGATTGCAACAATCAGGGATAAATCAGACTTGCTATCTATCATGACACCATGAGACTGTCTTTTACAGTAGAGAAATGAAGACAGGTAAAGATCTTATTGACTAAACTTTCCTCATTACAAACATCCAAGAACTACAGGGGACAGCAATGTACAATGTAACTGGCCAAAGAACTCTCAGACAGGTCACACAGTCCCTCCTATGAAGGTCCAGTCTCAGTCCTCTCTCCTACTCCTCCCCACCTGCCACTCATTCTGAGGAAATGTAACACTACCCTCTTCCCTGTCTCTCTCCCTTTTTCAAAGTCTGCGCTTAAGTCTGGATTAAAAACTCATAATAAACCCCATTTTTGCTTTTAGAAATATTCATTAATCAAGTATAGTTCAGTGGTAGAGAAGACATCTTGGGTACATTCTCCAGCACCTCAATAAATCAAATGTTTTTAAAAACCACTAAGTCCTTTCCATGCGTTTGTAAATAAACATCGAGAAAAAAAAATGGGGCTGAGTGGAAGGGAAGAATGGCTTAACACACCGGTTCTCAACCTTCCTAATTCTGCAGCCCTTTAATACAGTTCCTCATGTTATGGTGACCCCCAACCACAAAATTCTTTTCAATGCTACTTCATAACTGTAAATTTTCTACTTTAATGAATCGTAATGTAAATATTTTTGGAGATAAGAGGTTTGCCAAAGAGGTCATGATCCACAAGTTGAGGACCACTGGCTTGAGGGTTCAGGACCACTGGCCTGAGGGCTCCATCAACCCATCAAGATGTAGATGGCACTAGACTTGATGTAATTTATGGGTTGTGGGTGGTTCTGTTTTGTTTTGTTTGAGACAGGATCTCACTCTGTAGACCAGACTGACCTTGAACTGACAGAAATCTGCCTGCCTCTACCCACTTAATGCTGGGATTAAAGGTGTGTGGCTGGATATACTTTAAACGAACTTTTTTTAAAAGAATACTTATAGGACATGAGAAGAACTATGAGTATGGACTACACATCTAGTGATATAAAGAAAAATTATTATTATTATTGAGATTATTTTAGAGCTACATAATAAAATATTTAAAGTTGAAACTGTATGTCTAGAATTTGCTCCTTTAATAATCTAACACATAGTGGAGAGGAACAGGAAAGGGGTAAGAAAGAACCCTCCTGAAAAAAGACAAGTGGTGGTGGTGCTGATTCATGGACAGTTAACAGCCCAGTAGGCTGCTGGTTGTCCTGTTTCCATTTTTTTTCCAGTGAAAAGATGCTTAAAAAATAAATAAATCCAATCTGTGCTTAAAGTATTATTTACTAAAAACAGAGTACTCAGCAAAGTCAATAAAACAAGTTCTTTGGAGCTGTATTTGTGATAGATAATTGTGCCACTAGCTGTCAACGGCATTAAGACAAGAGACAAATGTTAATCCATCATGAAAATGTAACTAGCAAAATCCATGGGCATTCTTCAGAACAAATGGAAGTAGTGTAACAACTACAAAACTAAATTTATCTCTTTCAAAATATTTAGACAACAGTAACCCTCCATAAAAACAAAAATAAAAGTAAAAAAATAAAACCTGTCAACCCTTACACTCCTTTAAAAAAAAAAAAAAGGAAGGAATTTAGTTTGTGTACACTATTATTTGGAATTCCATTTGAGTACACCTGCCTACCCTCAGCATCTACCTCAACTACGTGGTAAGATAAAAAAAAGGATGGAACATGACATTGCAGGAGAAAGCTAAAATTAAGAATTAGCATGACCCAATTTTTCTATAAAGATATGCACATATGAACAATTATTTGAACAACCTAGAAAACATTCCCAAACTGTCAGAAGTAGTTTCTAAAATAATGTACTTGGTTT
>CABHPH010123717.1:0-12082 GCA_902168325.1 Peromyscus nudipes
TTTAATTAAAAAACAAAGTATGGACAAATTCCTAAAATCCATATCCCAGATATCAAATTGGAAATGAACTATTTTTTGAGGGATAGAAATATGACCGAGTCACTGATAGCAAGGGCATTGGTTTTACACTGTGCACATTACATAAACAAAGGAGAATAATTACTGCAGTTCTTCTTGTCTCTCCCGTAATGTCAACCTTGAATTGCAGCTTCTCTGAATAACATCTCAAAAGAGCTAGAGGCCAATTCTGGTTGAATGTTTTGCAATTATTGATAATTAACAGTTACTGAAAGTTTAGGATGCAATTAGGCGCTGTAATAAACATCAGCTAATCTGATAGCTATCTAGTCTAAAGTGATTATATAAATAGATTAAGTTAAGATCGAGGTAAAAGAGAACAGCACTCTGAAGGGCTGGATGAGAGCAAATTAAGTAAAAGAAATTTTGTGTGTGAAAGAACTCCTTGACTTCTTGTTAAAGTTACTAAACCTGTACAGAAATAGAACTCAGTTATTTATCCATAAATATTTAATTGACTGTCCACTATGTACTAGCCAATTACCTAAACATGAGAGAAACATTAAATCTCTTTACTTACTGAGTATAATTGTTGTAGAAGATTTGCATAAGAATTTCATTACGAAAAAAAGATGCTTTCAAAACATTTCTATGAAGAAAAAAATAGTGTGTTGTAATATAAATCATACAACATATGAAGGAACACAGTAATTCTACTAATTCATAAGCTGATCATACAACAAAGATACAGTCACAGAGTCCAAAGTTCTGGACTGAGTATTTCCAGAAAAAGAGGATAAGAGAGAGAGACAGAGACAGAGAAAGACAGAGACATGAGATAGAGACAGAGAGGCAGAGAGAGACAGAGAGACATTGAGACAGAGAAGACAGAGACATTGACATAGGCAGAGACAGGCAGTTTTAGAGAAAACATTTTTTAAGACACAGAGTGAACTTAGGGTGCCAAGCTTGAGGAACAGACAGACTTTATTATAGACAGTCTCCAATGATGGATATGGTAAGGCAAAATATTGAAGAAGGAGGTAGAGGACATAGAATGTGGGGTCCCAAATGCCTTCGTATGGAGTTACGATTTTCATATTAAATTCATTAAGGACTCGTTGGTTCTCAAGTAAGGAAATGTTGAAAAGCAATTTATATGTGTGGACAATTCCCTGTACCCACGCATTTGTCTACTTTCATTGCAAACTGAATTTTACTGAAAGTAGAATCTTAACCAATCTTAATCAATGTTTCTGTACTGAGAGAATTGAAATGAGCAGGCCTTCACTATTATGAGTACTTAAAGACATTACATTATCAATATTGTCTCTACTCAGTGTCCTTATTAGGCTAAGCTGCAGTATAAAATGATGAATAATATAAATGTACTCTTCAAGCTTCATTATATTTAATAAAATGTCTAATACTCCTAACCAAGAAAAACGGAGAGAAAATTAAATACCTTGCAAATAAAGAATATCATCAAACTTTCTTTGAAGCAATTCATAAGTCACTAGATCTTATAGGTTCCCAATTTCATGTAGGTGTAACATTTTCTCATTTTAAACCATTGAATGTAATTGTAAGTGATACTGAATACATTAACGTAAGTAAAATAGTAACGATAAGTCAACCCAACTTTTAATATTAAGTTGAAGAAAAAGAAGAGTGAACAGTGAGGAAATTGATGGCTTCATTATGTTTGCTCAGTGCTATGTTAGTAGGTAAAATAGAGAGGGTTATGGTTGTGGAGTCATTTAGTTTAAATTTCTAGTTAACACCCGCTGTGCATAAACTTGAAAATAGTGATGCTACTCACTTTAAAGTACAGATAACAAAGAAATACAGAGTTGGTAGTCACTCTTCATAATGTTACAGTTTAACCCCATTGATGATCTGAAAGAGTTTGACAGCCATAGGCTCTTGCATTTGGATGTTTGGTCACCAGCCAGTAGAACTTCTCGGGGATGATTAGGTGTAATTTGTTGAAGAAGTCATGCAACTGGGGTAGGATTTGAGAATTCAAAAGCCCGTAAAATCTCTCTGTCCGTATCTCTTTCTCTATCTCTGTCTCCGTCTCTGCCATGTCGTCCTGCCTGCTTCCATGTTCCCCACGATGTTTATCATGGACTCTAATGTTCCAGAAATGTGAGCCCCAAAGTAAACGTTTTCTTTTAGTGCCTTGGTCATGGTGATTTTCACGGCAATAGAAAGTAACTAAGACAACTACAATGATCTAATTAGCACCTTCGTAGGACAGAAATAGCTAAGTGTTTCTTTACCTCAAATAGAAGCAGTTGTGAATACTCTAAGTTTTGACCCTAAGAGGGACACACATGGAGGGTGCCAGGAAGGGGAAATAGTTAAGAAAATAGTATTAATAATTGTCTTAGTATTCACTAGCACAGAAGAATAGCAGCGGCCAGTAGAAACTGCATCAAGGCTATTGCTTTTAAATTAAGTGGTTCTTTTTCCCCCTTCAACCCCAAATTACATTTTAAAAAAATGGAGGGCACAGATCACATACATCAAGAAATAAATAAACAAACATCAGTATACACGATCACATCTTATGACTATAATTTCTAGCACATGAGAGACTAAGAAAGATTACAAGAAAATTGGTAATTTTGAAAATAAGCACATTTTCCAAGGTATGATTTCATACTAATGTTTATATTTTTTTAGCCTTTAGGCTCAGAAATAAGCTCTACTTCAGAAGAGGCTACAAAAGGTAAGAAGAAGCATCTAGAAGCAAGTCACTGAGTGGCTATTGGGAAAAATGGGCAATGGTTACTTTCTCATGAATAGTATCTGGGCATGTCAGGGGAGCTAACTAATATTTGATTAATATAAACAAATATCTCTGAATTCTTTGTAAACATGAAGAGATAGTTACTGTGAAAATATAACGTATTGTAGTAAGAACTGACATTCCTTTGTCACAATGTCATTCTTCCTTCCTTCCTTCCTTCCTTCCTTCCTTCCTTCCTTCCTTCCTTCCTTTCTTTTCTTTCTTTCATATGGTGGTTGTGTCCTGTTCCCATTTTATTCTAAAATGTCTGGTGATGTAGATACTATTTCATTAATAAGTTGTATATTTATGTAAAACCTAGCATAGGAAAGAACATAGAAGAATACAAAGAGATTCTGAGCCAAGCTTTCTTTTGTCTTCTTTGAGCAAATAGTGACCAAGTACATTTTCCATGTCCTACATGGTTGGCATATTAGGTCAAAGGAACACATGGAGCGTTGCACAAAAAAGATTCTTATGCCATCCATTGTCTGCTGCTTTTAAGATGGCCATGCATTTATACAATGATCAAAGGTAGAATTTCTTTCTGGAATATCAGCAGAAAGAACATAGGGCATTTTCAGGGACAAAAATATATGTTAACTCCCTCTGCCATTCTTCATTCCTTCCTACTTCTGATGTAAGAGAAACAGTTTAAGTTTGTTACACGGAGTAACATACATGCATACTTTCCAAATATTTACAAAGATCTGGAAGTACGGATTTGGAGGACTTTTAGATGAGAGCTAACAAACCATTTCCAAGGTGCAAAATCGAAGCTTTTCAGGGGCATAAGGTCTTTCCTTTGAGACAGGTATAGTTCTTATGTTCTTCTATTCACAGAAAATTCACAGTGTCCAGGGGATTATGGAAGAACCAGAATCATAAAACTCGGAGACAGAATACTAGGCAGTGATGGTCAGAGGCAAGAATCATAAGAACTCTTTAAAATGTGGTCAGTGTTTCTACTGGTAATTGACTTTCCATGCCACCACTGCAGTTAGAATTGACTGTGGTGCTTGATATTTTACTCAATTAGTATCCCTATGCTCATACTGGAGAACTTGGTTGAACAAGTCTATGTGTCTGTGTCCTAATTCTTAGGATGATAAGTTACTAATATGTAGTACCTTCCTAAATTCACATTTGCCCTACTGGATTTGAGGCATCCTGATTTATGAATATTCCACAAAACTAGAAGTGTCCATAAATTCTCAGAGCAACTAACAGATGCATTAATTGGCATGCATGTATCTGCACACTATAAATATACAACATATATATGTAAACTTGGATGTATATATGAGCACATACACACACACATACACAAACATACACACACACACACACACACTCTGAAATTAGTAACAGTGATTGACTAAGAATAGCTCCAAATCACTTGTAAATTCTCAAAATTACAACTGAAGTCAATATGATGTTTACTTTTATTTTTGCTAAGATATATCCATCATATCATATAATGACTGGGTAGCATAATTGTTATTAGAATTAACTAGGGAATTTTAAGATATAGCCTATTGGAAATAACAAGAATAAAAATATTTTTATCAAGTAGAATCTGTCATTTTTAGACTATATCTTACCAGTAATAGAAAAATATAATTTAAATTATTTTATTACTTCAGTCACAGAGATTACAAAGAGATTGTCACATAGATTACAAAGAGATTGTCATTTTGGAATAATGATTTTATGATGGAAAAGTCTATAGTCCTTTAGGGAATGAGAAACTAAAAGATACCTCTCAGACTGAAAATCACATTTTGAAATGAGATGGCATAGGAGGATTAAGTGGGTAGAAATAGTTGGTACAAATATAAAAGAAAGCTAGCTAGAATCTGCAAGGATTTAATCAGAGCTGGAATAACTTCCTCAGCACTACTGATATAGCCTCATTATTTGAAATGCAACACAGTAGTGAAATGTAATGTAATGCTTCTTAGCTGCAGAACTAGAATGGAAAGATAAAAATAGTAACTAGACGAACCTTGATGGTAGCATGAGAGAAAAGTAAAGGAGAGCAACATGATCTTAAATGCTCATTATTGTTATTAAAGGTGAATTATATTTCAAATACTCTGATGTTACCATGCCTAAATCTCGAGCTTTTCGCATAAAATGAAGTAGTGAGAAATCATCATTGCCAACCTGTTATATCATCACCAAAGATCACTCAAATTCCCAAAAGATTTTAATGCACAGAAAAGGAAACTTTATTACAGAATATTAAGAGCAGCCATAAATCTCTACTTCCAAATTGGCTTACATCTTAGGTAATTAAATTTTAGCAGCAGATGTCTGCAGGAAACCAGAAATACAACATTGCATGCATAGTTTGATAGTACTATTTTGAAAGGAAGGTATTTTTTCTGTAAGGTTGAGAATTATTAAACTATCTGAAATGATTCTCCAAATTGAGCCATAGATGGGAGTAACTGATGTGAAAATTAAACTCTAATATGCATATAAGTGAATTAATAATATTCCTGTAATGAGCCAAGTGTTAATAGTAAAATAACGGTAATTAAAAATACCTATTACAAAGATAATACTGATATTGGAAAAGTGAATATGAAAATCACAGATTATAATGACATAATCTAATTTTTTAAAAGAGCTTACTGGATTGGAAACACATTTGATATTTGGAATATTCTAGACAATACAATCATTGAGGTCTTGCGTATAAGCTTTTGGATAGCCATTTTCAATTTACTCTACACATATTTACTTCATTTTGTTAGCTAGTTATTTCTATTTACAGTGAGTTAACCAAGAAATTGATAACAGGATTTTTAAAGTTAAATAGCAATTTGACACGTTGATTTTTAAGACCATGGACTTTACTGTTTGAAATATTGTTCTCATATTTCAAATTACTCTAGTTTTTCTCTTGTAGATTTAGAAAGCATTAGTCCCTAAAAGAGCAGGAACTAGAAACAAAAACAGAGTGAAAAAAATGTTACAGACCTCTGGAGGTTGTGTGTAGGAATAATTCATTTGTATAGATCAGATAGAACCCTGTCATACTCTAACAGTAGTGCATGCCTGTATTGTGGCACTTAAAAGAAAGAAGCCAACAAATCATGACAAATTCAGAGCTATCCTTTAACACATATTATATTCCAGGACATCCAGACCTCCATAGCAGTAGCTAGTATAAAAATTACAAAAGGATGAGAAGCACATGATAGATAGATGGATAGATAGATAGATAGATAGATAGATAGATGAAAGATTGATAGATAGATGATAGATAGATAGATGATAGATAGATAGATGATAGACAGACAGATAGGTAGACAGACAGACAGATAAACAGGTTTAGTTCACTGTTCTACTACATTGTTGATGTTTTAATTGTCAGCTTTACTGAACACTTTTGAAGACGCTATAATCTCCTTTTCTGTACATCTGGATGTGAACCTGAATTCAGCCACATTTACATTTTATAAGGTATGGAAAAACACAAAAACCAAACAAACAAAAAACCCTGTTTTTGATAATTTATTCCAACAGTTGGAATAAGAACACAGACAAAATACAGCAGAGAAAGTGATTCCTTGATGAGATTTATAAAAAGGTAAAAATATCGAGACTATTTTTCTACTTTCTATTTTCTCTACCAGGAAAGGATTTGCTGTCATATTTTGTCTGGAGGAAATTTAATACCAATATTAGTAAAACGTCCCAAATCATGATAAGTCACGTATGCTAGGCTATTAAAGCAAAGAGAAAATAATCCTTAAAACCCCAAGTATGTTGTTAATTTAACTCCCATTTATTTTTCCACCAGCAGTACTTTCAGTGCTTGAAGAAATGCATAGATTAACATGTTTATTTTTAAAAAATATTTATTTTTGTTTTCTGTTTATGGGTATTTTGTCTGCATTATGTGCATCCCAAACACCCAGTTCTTTGAATGTTGGAAGTTAGTCAGATCACCTGACTATTAGGCAGACCACCTGGAATTGTCAGCTATCACAGGGCACTGCAGACTGAACCTGGTTCCACTGGAAGAGCAGTTAATCCTCTTAACTCCAAGAAACCACTCCGCCACAAGGAATTTTCAAAAGTCATAAATCATTAGCAAATAATTAGTCACAAAGTTACTGTAAGACTACCAAGTTAACAATGTATCAGTGAAGAAGCAAATGCTACCTTGTTTCTGAGCATATAAATCAGCTCTGAACTATATTATCTTAGCTATTTCTCCAATGGGGCAACAGAAGCTGGGTATGCAGTAATTCTTGGATACCTTCACACGTACATTGTAGAGATTACAGGCCACAAAGCCCACATGAATAATTTGGAGGAAACCTCTACAATGCCCTTCTGGTAAAATTAAAATTAAAAACGGCAATGAAAAGTCATCCTTTGTCAGAATTGGGAGGGTGATGATTTTCGTCTCACACTATGTAACTTTGGAAATGACCAGTCCATTCTGTTTTCTGAAAGAAATGCACTAGTAAGCTGTTCCAAGATGAGTCAGTGAAGAAGCACTTTGAAGGAACTGACATTTAACCCTTTTTATAAAGTAAGATGTAGCCCCAGGTGGATTCATAGATGAAGGACAATATAACAAGATTTCAAGGTAACCTACAAATGGATTTCTGTATCCTAAATGACACACAAAATGAGTTTTATCTTTATAACAGTGTTTCTTATTCCAACCTTCAAAGGTAGTAACACAGAAAAGCACCAAATTCCCAAAATTCCTGTATTTTAAAAGAGATTACTAATAAATTTGTTCACACTTTGCCTTATGAGAGGGGTAACATTTATTTTCCTAGACACTAAGAAAATTTGCCTTATTAGATACCTGGAATTCTAACACTTGGAAAGTTGAAAAAAAGGATAATCTTAAGTACCCCAAGGGCAGCCTGGGCTATACAGTAAAATGAGAACAAAAAAAGAGAGGAAGGAAGATAGGAAAGAAGTAATAGGAGTGAGCAGGGGGTGGGCGGGATGTGAGGGAAGGGGAGGAGGAAAAGAGCAGAGACGAGGAAGGGAGGGAAGGGGAGGAGAGAAGACAGATTGCTTAGCAGCTAAGAGCACTTGTTCTTCTAGAGGACAGGGCTTGTTTCCCTGCATTCAAATCAGGTGATTCCAATTCTAGGAGATCTGGTGCCCTGTTATGACTGATGTTGTGCCAGGAGTGCACAAGGTCTATGTACATTCATGCATGTAAAACACTCATACATGCAATTTTTAAAAACAAAGGAGAAGGGTAAGAAAAAAAACGGAGCTGAAGAGATGAAACAGTGATTAAGAGCATATGTTGCAAGGTCTCCCCTGAGGAGGAGGTGGGATGGGGGTTAGATTGGGGGAAAGGCTGGGGGGTGGGAAGAGGATGGACAGGGGAATCCACGGCTGATATGTAAAATTAAATTAATTAAAAAATAAAAATATTTACATATAAAAAAGAACGTATGTTGCTGTTGTAGAAGACCAGAGTACTGTTCTCAGCACTCACATCAGACAGCTCACAACAACCTCCAACTTCAGTTTCAGGAGGATCTGAAGACTCCTTTTTATCCCCATGGGCAATTGTATGTACATGGTTTTCATTTTTATACTCAGACATGCACACATTCACATAAAATTAAAAATAGAGTTAACTAATTAAAATAATCAAAAAAGAGAACTGTCTGTTAAAGTAGGTTAAATTAAATAGTAACTATCTGTGGAGCCTGAATGGCACCGGACTAGGGCCTCTGCATAGGGGAGACAGTGTGTAGCTTGGTCTGTTAGAGGGGTCACTGGCAATGGGATCAGGATCCATCTCTGATTCATGAGCTGGCTTTGTGGAGCCCATTACCTATGGTAGGATGCCTTGCTCAGCCTTGATGCAGGTGGGAGGGGCTTGGTCCTGCCTCAACTGAATGTACCTGGCTTTGCTGACTCCTCAAGAGAGGCCTTACCCTTTTGGAGGAGGGGATGGGGTGTGGGTTGCGGGGAGGGAAGCCTGGGGGAGTGGGAGGAGGGATGAGAGGGGGAATTTGTGGTTGGTATGTAAAATGAATAAAAAAAAACTTAAATAAAAAATTAATTATCTGATCTCGGGAAAATGGTCAAAAAAGTAAAGTAACAATGCTAGCGTGTATCTCCAAAATGTACAAAAAAAGCAAATTGTTCTGATGAATGCCTGCAATCCAAAATCTGAGGAATAAAGATAAGAGGCCTCCTCAGATTGTATGTGCATGTAGTCTAGTCAATTGTTTAGCTCCAGGTTTAGTGAGAAAGCCTTTCTCAAAAAAATTATATGGAGAGCAATAGATACCGTATATCAGCGTCTATATATAAACACAAAAACACACACAAAGAAAATTCGGTTTGATATACAAATTTTCTCACAAGATTGAAGGGTTGTTTCAATATAAAGTCTGATCAAGACATCCAGAAAAAAATTCAATACAAATTCTATTTCTAATATTTTTGAGAAAGGTATAGTTTTAGAAAGACTAGGAAAAAACTCACGGAGCACCATATTTGCTTTATAATACTCAAAGAAATTTTGGAACAAGAGGTGGACCTAGAGCAAGGATAACAACATACCAACACGGTCTCCCCCAACCAGTCCATGGAAAGAGTAGTTAAGAATCCACTTGACATGAAAGAACTAAGAATATTAGTAGTACACCTTTATTTAAATAGGTTACACATGTGAGACCTTCAGTGAGTCGCTACTTATGTAAGTTACATTTCCTCATCCAAACATGGTAGGTATCAACTCACAGAGTCATTGGTGAGATTTATATGGAAGTCCATGTAAAAGCACATGGTTTGCTTTTAAAGTGAGAAACTAATTAAAGGCTCAATAAATAGCATTATTTTTATAAATTGCAAGTTAGATGATGGTGCATGATTATATCACTTGAAAAATTTAAATAACTACTATTAGGCAGAATAGGGCTGATTTTTGCGGTTGTAAGATGAACGGGATATACATTTAAAATTAGTAAATGAAACATACAGGTATCTTATTTATCTATTTGAAATCTGAGATTCATATTAATGGCATTTTATTTCAGTGACGGATTACAAAGAAAAATCAATTTAAGGGAGGAGTTGCTTATTTCACTCACAGTTTTAGAAGAATTGGCTCATGATCACTTGGTCCCAGGTCACTGGTCAAAATACAGTGTTGGTGAAAGCCTGTAGGAGTCTTGCTTGCTAGCAATTAAAAACAATACCCAGTTGGTGTGCTCTTCTTGAGGAAGACAGTTACTCCCACTCTCAGCGTTCCTTAGTTCCCTCAGGTTCCTGGTATAGGGCAGAGGCCTCATGGTCTAGCCCCTATCCATATCAGCATGTCTGCCTTCGTCCTCGTTCAGCTCATGTTTAGACAGTCAAGACTGTGAAACACTATACAGATTGAGCAAGTTATATTTATTAATATACAGGTATATACTTATACAAATACACAAGTAACAACAATTTTAGAAAAAGCCATGACTATGAAAGAGAGCATAGAGGGTATATGGGAAAACTTGAAGGGAGGAAAAGAAAGGGAGGAATGATGTAATTATATTATAATCTCAAAAGAAGAAATAACTTTATAAAAGGAAAAAATTGCATATAACAAAGACAAAAACATGGCACAATGCTGGTTTATCAACAGAAAAACATACAGCCATAGAGTACTTATAAAAAGGAGTTTAATGGTCATCTTATTTCTTTTAATACTTAAAGTCCTTTAAACATAAAATATAGTGAGATAATTACTCAATACAATGTTAAATATCAGCATGGTACCACAGTATCTACATGGGTGCAATACAGATATTAGTTACATACTAAGATTATAAAAATTCAAGTTAATGAGTCCTGGAAGAGTATCTTTCATCCAACATTCAAAAATAAAATATAAAGATTTAAAAAGAAACACACATAACCCATGTAATGCCACACATACATAATCTCAGCTCTTAAAGTGTGACAAGCTTAAGACCAGTTTGACCTACATTGTAAGTTTATGTCAAATAACTGGAAGTTGAAGTTGAGGTTTAACAAGAGCACAATAATGTTTATAAAGCACAGAAATTTGTAGTGCAAATTCTAATTGGTCTTAATATTAAAAATCCAGAGCCAGATATTGGGGTAAATGCTGAAAGATAAGAGAGACAAATGAGCAAACCACAGCCATCTATTACCTCATCAACTCCTCAGCCAAAAAGGGGCCAAGCTCCTGTCTCCTGCCTCCTCATATTCCTCTCTCTGCTGAGTCATATCACTTCCTGTCTCCATCTTCCTGTTACTAGGAATAAAGGCGTTTGGCTCCCAAGTACTGGGTTCAAAGGCATGAAAATCCCAAGTGCTACGATTAAGGATGTGTTCCACCACTGCCTGACTTCTTTAGCTAACTAATGGCTAGCTCCGCACTCTGGTCTCCAGACAAGCTTTATTTGTTAGAGCACAAACAAAATTTCACCACTGTCTCGTGTCAGAGAAAATGGCTTAGGTTTGACACCTAATGAGAGACGAAGAAAGGGAGAGGGGGAGGGAGGGAGATGCAGACATGAACATATATGCAGCAATGATACTTAAATATGAGGAAAATTGAAAATATTCAATACAAGAAAAAGGAATGCAGGGTAAGTGCTCTTTCTTTATACAATTGTGTGTCTGTGTTGACCTTTAAAAGCTGCTTTTTTTTTAAGCCGGGCGGTGGTGGCGCACGCCTTTAATCCCAGCACTCGGGAGGCAGAGCCAGGCGGATCTCTGTGAGTTCGAGGCCAGCCTGGTCTACAAAGCGAGTTCCAGGAAAGGCGCAAAGCTATACAGAGAAACCCTGTCTCGAAAAACCAAAAAAAAAAAAGCTGCTTTTTAATTTTAGTGTGGCTAATTCTATATTAAACACACTCATGAATATATCCAGAGGTGTATCTCCTAGGTAAATGTGAATCTACTAAAGTTGGCAGTCAGAGCCAGTCATCACAGGACGTATTTAATTGCAGAAGAACAGGAGTTATAAACTTAGAAAAGGTAATGACAAGTGTAAGAGGCAAATGTGGAGATTATTCATATATACAGAAGGCTGGCTTTTTTCTCCCCTGTTGAACTGATTTTAAGGAAAGAAGCATACTGTTGCTAGATATTTCAGATATATATTGACCACTACACCTAATATATTTACCAGACAAACACTAATTTATCACAATTTATAATTGTAATTCCTTTGGCAAAAATAACTTTCAAATGTTGGGGGATAATTTCTTTGTGTGTGTGTGTGTGTGTGTGTGT
>CABHPH010123719.1:0-12500 GCA_902168325.1 Peromyscus nudipes
AAAGAACCATAGACTGTTCAGGGCTGGAAGGCTGATTTAAATATAATACAAAACATGTCAAGTTCTTAGCCAGGCTTCTCTATACTTCAGCTTTCACACATTACATTTTCTATAGCTACTATAGATAAATCCAAATCATAATAACTAATGCCACAAATGACTAACTACTAAAAACAAAAGATTGCAGACTTCCTTGAAGAATCTGACTCAAACACTTGTTCTTTCTTGATCATAGCACCTTCCCTCAGATTCTTGGCTTTATGCTCTCACCTCCCAAGCCATACCAGCTCACTACAGCCTAACTTCTATCCAGTTCCTATGACAGCACTCCTCAGAAGTCAACCTTTACCATCTACTCTTGCTGCTTCACTTCCTCTCTTTGGGCAGATGTGGGTACTTTTATGTTTTTAACTTACCCTGATAACTTCCTGATCTATGGGTGCTTTACATCTTGCTGCTTACTAGAGATCTACATAAATGCTGTAAGACAGATACACTAAAAATGAATCCACGACATTTATCAAACCTGTTCCTACTCCTTCATTCCCACCACTATTCATTTGGTTCAGCTCTTTGGAATGTCTCAGCTGAACTACTGCAGTTGGTCAGTCCAGAGATTTTTTCACTCACTAAGAATAAAAGGCAGAGGCATGTAGAATGAAAAGAGTTCCTCGGGTTATTCTAATTTGCACCCTGCTCTAAGCACTAAGATAGACTGATAGCTCTATTCCTAAGCTGTTCTGTACTTAGTCTTCCCCCATGAACCACTGATATGCAAAATTATAAAAATAAAGTCTGGGCCAGACTGGTGTAGCTCAATGACAGAGTGCTTGTCTAGCATGAACAAAGCCTTCTATTTGATCCACAGGAGAACAAGGGGAAAAAAACCACTTCTTATCTGAGAAATCAAGTCTATTTTTATCCGTACTCATGTTTACCACCCATTTAAAACACAGGCCATATCATGCACCAAGTACAGTATGTGAGGATGGCATAACAATACCTGTTTTCTCTTCCTGATGCTTCATTCCCTCATCTTACAATCAATACAGAGCAGCTGTGCCCCATGTCAGTGCCTCTTCATGTACTACTACCTCTCAGTAAAATTCAATTGAAATATAATCTCTGTGACTTCATTAACTTGACCATAAGTGTACCTTTAAGCTGGTGTGAAAATGAGACTGTTTACAAAATTACAGCCATTGGAAATGGATCACTGCTTGTTTACAATGCACCAAGCATCATGCTGGGTCTTGATTATTAAAACTGTCAACAGAAAAGTCATGATCTATAGGAAGCAATTTAAAGGCTATTGCTGGTTTATGTGAAAAACACAAACATGTAAATGGATTTATAGTTATATATAGATTTATAGTTATATTATGAACATAAAGGAAGAGTGTATAGAAAGAAGAATTTCAATAGAGAATGCCAAGTATAAAGGCTTTCCAGTACAAAAGTGCTAACAGTTCAAAAACTGAAAGAAGACCAATGTTATGTGGCCAAAACAGAATAACCAAGAGCAAGATGAGGTTGTCCAGGCAACAAAAACCTGGTCATGTAAGGTCTTAAGGACTGTTAAGAAATTTGCTTTGTATTCCAAATGCAACTAGAAGTAACCAGAGCGTTTGAGCAGCCACCAACACACATGATTTGATTTACATTCATAGAATATTATTTGAGGACTCTGTGGAGAATAGATTTCTTGGTAGGGAAAGCTACCGTGGTAAGAAACAAAGGGCATGATCAGATAGGTACTGCACAAATTCAAGACAAAGAGCACTGTCTTGCACAAAAGTGGTGAGAGTAGACAGAAAGAAAGGAAAGCACATGGATTTAAGAAATGCCCTGGAGCACTCAGCTACACCTGGTAATAGATTTCTAAAGTGGGATATGAGTGAGGAAGGGACATAAAAATAACTCTAGGTTATGCAACATCAAATACTGATGGGTTTTCTTTCTGAGATGGAACACACATTTTGGGTTATGTTCCTTATATATAAATACAAACAAGTAATATTGTAACCTAAGCAAGTCATAAACTATTTACATGTTGTGCAAATACAAAGTCAAACAAGTCTGAAGCACTTACACAGCACTTAATAAACAATGATGATGAGAGCTGGAACGAGGAAAATGCATACCTAACTGGAGTCTGTGGGGTAACCACGTTTGCCTCTTCATCAGGGTTGCTTTTTCGTGGCGTCCTCTCTGTTTCAAAACTAAATGATAAGTAAAGTAATTCATACTGAAATTTAAAACTTGAGTTTATGGGTCAAAAAGCAGTTACTGATTAGTAATAAATAATAGTAATTAAGAATTCCTGTTATTCCGAGCATCATACACGTTCTCAGTAAGATAAGTGCTTTGGAATAATGACCCAAGTGCTGCCTGAATGATTTTTTCACCGTTATTCTTAAGCATGGGTCTCCTCCCACAGGTTTACAGCAAAGTGGTATACCAAACATTGAGTACAACATTCTGGAAAGTAGAAGATGTTTTCTGGCTGGTGGTGTTAACGGCCAAGCTATGTGGGATCTTAAAACACTGTAACTGACTTTTTTTCAGTGCACTATGCTGTCCAAGGATTTCATTTCTACTTTAATAAAACTAAAAAGATTTTACTATGTTTAATTTCTAAATTAAATACATTTTTTCATTTCACAATAAAATAATTCTTTATAAAGAGTCAAATTATCTTTACATATGACTAGTTAAAAATTGTAATACTCTCAGCCATTCCCCATCTTAAGAATCTTACTTGGTAAGTCAAGAGACTATTCTTCTTAAAAAAAAATTTTTAATATCAACAAGGCAATAATGGATAAAAAGGATATAATGAAAGAGACACCACTTAAGTAAACTAATTAGTTCAATCATTTTCTTTTGGTACACATTTAAGAAGTTATCTAGATAACAAAAAAAAGAAAGAAAACCCAGAAAATTGTTGTAGTTATAAGTCACACTAACTATTTGTTACTAAACTGTATGCTTAAAGTACTACCATTGCACTACATGAAGACATTTGAGAATAATCTATTATAAAAGATGTTAAAAGATCTCTAAATTAATAAAATCTATGTAACATATCTGAGTAATTATTAATCTATATACAATCTATATAAAAAGCATGTCAATATATAAAAATGTCATTGCAATACCTGTCTATAGGATCAGTCTGAAGTGTTTTATCATGATCCAAAAATAGTCTTGCATCTAAATCTTTGTTTTTAAGATACAGTTCTTCATAGCGTTTAGAAAGACTTTCAACCTCAAAAGAAAGAAACTGGCAATTATCCTTAGGATACACAAGTAGATTTCACTAAGGAACTTTTGTAAAATGTACATTTAATTTTAAAACACATACTGAGTCCACATCCAAAACAAGACCTGTCTAAAAGTGAACTATGGAATATTACACATTAAACTTCAATTTACTATTTTATGTATATACTGCACTTATTAGAATTTAATGTAGCTAGACAAGGGTCATCAAATACCACAAAACAGTGCTGACAACACAAATATTCATCACAGGTTGAACATCTCTTATATAACATGTTTAGGACCAAAAGTATTTAACATTTTAGAGATTTTTTTGAATTTTGGAATACTGGCAAATAAAACGAGTTATTTTAAGGATTGCATCTATATACAAAATCCATTTATGTCATAGAGGCATATGATTATATGAATAGTATGAAGGTACTTTTACATAACCTTTTAAAATATTTTTGTGTCCTAAGTAGAACTTTTCACTTGTGGTCATATTAGTGCTTAAAAAAAAAAAAAACACATTTCAGTGTTTTCACTGAAAGTCCCAATCTTATTCATAACTAGTTAACTGCTAAGATTCTTCAAGCATGACATATACCCTTCACTTTCAATCTTCTACTATATTTTCAGTATAAAATAAGGCATTTCACCAAACCCAATAAATCCTCTCAATTATAAATTTTAAACAATTTTTTAAAACCCTTTGGTACACTCCGTTCTTTTTAGTTTAATATCTTTGGCAAGAGAATTAGCCCAACTAAGTATCCTAATGTCATGGTTTGGATGACAGTGGCCTCCATAAGATCACATACTTTAATACCTGACTTTCAGTTGGTAAACTGTTTGGGAAAGATTAGGAGGTGTGGCCTTGTTGGAGGAGGTGTGTCACTTGGGATGAGCTTTGAAGTTTTAAAAGCCACACAATTCCCAGTTAGCTTTCTCTGCTTCCTGGTTTTTTGTTTTTTGTTTTTTGGGGTTTTTTTTGGATGCAGATATATGCTTCCATTTAATTTTAAAACACATACTGAGTCCACGTCCAAAACAAGACCTGTCTAAAAGTGAACTATGGAATATTACACATTAAATATGGGGCCATGCCTGCCTGCCTGCTGCCATGCTCTTCACCAGAATGGTAATGAACTCTAACTCTCTGGAACTGTGAGCCCCAAATTAAACATTTTCTTATATAAATTTCCTTGGTCATGGTGTTTTGTCATGACAGCAGAAAAGTAACTAAAACACCTAATTAACATAATTTTACAATTTACTTTCTATCATACCTTTTCAATTGCTAGAAACTATAAACAATTTCTTGGTTCTGATCTCTTCTTATTATCATGATTTAAAACCCAGTGTTCAACAGTCTGCTATGACTTTTTTTCCCTTCTGTTGTTAGGGAAGAACCAAGAGTCTTACACATAGTAAACACACATTCTACCACTAAATCAAGCCCTTAACTACTGAAGGGTTCTCTGCCTAGGTTGGTTTGTTATTGTTCAAGTGCTATGGATAGAGCCCAGGACATTTTACATGCTTAGGCAGGCACTCTACCACAGAGCCACACTCCCTAGCCCTTTCTGTGGCTTTCACAGTCAATGTTTAACCTTGAGGGAACAAAAACTGCATTATAAAAAGAATGGTAGAAGAAATGCAAAAATGCAAATTGTATGTTTCCCTACATAAGTAAACTTGACAGAATGGTTATTAATGCACAGATAAGATTAGTGACCACTCCTACCCTACCTTGGAGAAACACAAACTAACAACTATCTGACTGGCAATTATATGTGCAATACTGAAAATGTAAAGTTTCTCTTAAGGTATCCATTGAAACAAACCCTTTATAAAGGGGTGGGGGATTATCCTAAATGTTAACACTCTTCAGAGTTCAAAACAGCATGGTTCCTAATGCCTAAGGTAGGAATAAGACTCCTAAAAGACCAGGTCTCAACTGTGTTATGGAATAATATTTTAAGATGTGTTTATTTATGTGTTTAACATGTGTTTATGCTATGGTTTATTTGTTTAATGATACAAAGATGTGTTGCATTCTTTTATGTTGCATTTGTTTGACTCTGTAAAGCTGTGTTGCTTTGCCTGTCTAAAATACCTGATTGGTCTAATAAAGAGCTGAATGGCCAATAGCAAGGAAGGAGAGAGAGTAGTTGGGACTGCCAGGCAGAGAGAATAAACAGGAGAAAAACAGAAGAGGAGGGAGTCAGACAAGGAGGAGAGGAGGATGCCAGAGGCCAGCCACCCAGCCACACAGCTAGACACAGAATAAGGAGGAAAGGAAAGATATGCAGAAATAGAAAAAGGTAAAAGCCCAGAGGCAAAGGGTAGACAGAATAGTTTAAGCTAAGAAAAGCTGTCTAGAAATAAGCCAAGCTAAGGCCGGGCATTCATAAGAAAGAATAAGTCTTCATGTGATTATTTGGAAGCTGAGTGGTGGGCCTCCAAAGAGCTAAGAGTAAAGAGTTAAAAACAAAACAAAACAACAACAACAAAAAAAACCACTGAGTTTGAGGCCTGCCTGGTCTATAGAGTGATTTCCAAGACAGCAGGGCTACACAGAGAAACTCTGTCTCAAATAAACCAAAAAAGGAACCAATATTATCTTTCTTTGTTTTTCTGTGTGGTGATGCAATATCTCTTATATTCTAAGAGACTGGAACTTTAGGTGGACCTCATAGCCAAGGCTAATAATACACCTCAGGTCCCTTTCAAATTAAGACTGCTAGCCCACTGGACTCCAACTTTTGCTTAACCTGCCTTTAAGAGAAACTATAACTAATAACCAACCTTACTTGCCTTGGATTTACCATGTAATCAACTTTTACAATGCACAGCTGCAATTTTAAGTTATATACACTTCCATGCCTCTAAATTAGATAATTCATACGTATCATTTACTGAAAGCAGCAAATACAGAAGTTGAAAACAACTTCTTAAAATCTGTAAAAAAATTTCAAAGCAACCATTTATGAATATTGGTTGATAAACAATGGTATTTATCTGGGTCAGTTGTGATTAGTTGGAGCCAGTGACTTAATCCCTTGTAATACTCTGTTAAAGATGTTTGTCAAGTATCCCATTCCTTCCCCATGTGATGCATTCTATGCTGTTCAATAAACAGAGTAAAGCCCTTTGCTGGGGACAGATACCACTCACATACAGACACACACACAGCTCAAACAACAGACATACACAATCACAGATACAGAAACATATAGACACATAGAGGGACAGACTGATTCACTGGACAGCCTTCAGGCAGGCACAGATTCAGATACATACAACAGACAAAAGTATGGAAGACACAGTATGAAGCAGAAAATTCAAATCTGGACTACCTCTTGGTTAAGCAACTCCAAGGAGAAGTGTTTTTATTTCTTTCCTTAATGAGACACTGATGTATTACTGGTAACTCACAATTAATCACTAATACATTATAATCTAAACATTTCTGAGTCTATATTATTTTACTTAATATTATGATCTCAAGTTATAGTCATTTTCCTACAAACAGCATAAATACCTTCGTTCTCCAACGGCTTCTAAAAACCCACTGTGTATAGAGATCATATTTTCTTTATCCATTTGCCTGTTGATAGACATCTAGACCGAGATTCTACTTAGCTATTGTGGACAGAGCAGCAACAAGCATGGATATACAAGGATCTTTATGGTATGCTGGCATAGAGTCTTTGGGGCATACATCCAGAAGTGATACAGGTGGGTTGTATAGTAGTTTCATTTTTAATTTTCTCAGGACCTTCTTATTGGTTCCATCAAGACTAGACTAATTATATTCCTATCAGAAATCTATATATTAGCTACATAAAGATTTATAGCTCCCAAGATTTCCTCTCATTCCATAGGCTGTCTCTTCATTCAATAGTTTCATTTGCTATACAGAGCCTTTTAGTCTCATTCAATTCCTGAGCTATTGGAGTCTTTCTTTTTTCCCAGAAAAATCATACCTTTACCTTAAAGTATTCTCCCTATGTTTTTCTGTAGAAGCTTCAGTTTCTGATCTTACATTACAAACTTTGATAGTTTCATTTGTTTTTATATGATTTGAAGCAGGAGTCTAATTTCATTCTATGTGTAGCTTTCCCAGGTCACTTGTTGAAGAAGCTATGTATTCTCATTTTGTTTTGGTATCTTGGTGGCATTCCTTCCTTCCCGGAGTCCTGGAATAGTGTAAGGAGCATAGGTGCAATCGGCAGTGAATCCATCCAGACCTGAGCTTTTCTAGTGGAGGGACTTATTACTGTCTCGGTTTTTTGTTTGTAATACATCTGCTTATATACTCTTGGTTTCATTTTTAAGTCATGTATGTCTTGAAATTTATCCATTTCTTCTAGATTTTCCAATTTATTGGAATATTGGTTTCCAAAGGTGCTCTAATGATCCTCTGATTTTTGTTGATGTCTGTTATGTTTCCTTTTCAATCTCTAATTTTATTAAGTTGGGTCTTTCTTCTGGTTCATTTGGCTCAAGGTTTGTCTATTTCATTTATCTTTTCAAAGAGTCAACTCTTTGTTTCACTGATTCCTTGTTTTGTACAGAGAGAGAGAGAGAGAGAGAGAGAGAGAGAGAGAGAGAGAGAGAACATGAGAACAGCAGGCTGGTCTCCAACTTAAACTCCAGATCCCACTGTGCTCTGGGTACTAGATTGGAGGGCTGCACCACCGACCTGGCTCCTCCTGCAGCATTTTAAGGATAGTGACTGAAAGTTAATCTCTGTACCTACATTATCTAGCACAACATTGACACACTGAACACATAACAAATACTAAGTGAACTCTTAAATTAAGAACTAGCTAACAATCCAAGTAAAAGAACCAGCAGACTAGCTTTCTAATTCTATGCCTTCTGATAAAATTATGTTTACTTATGCTTTTGAACCTGTTTTTAAAAACCTTGCTGGACAGTGGTGGTACACACCTTTAATCCCAGCACTCCAGAGGCAGAGGCAGGCAGATTTCGTAAGTGTGAGGTCAGCCTGGTCTACAGAGTGAGTTCCAAGACAGCTGGGGCTACACAGAGAAACTCTGTCTCCAAAAACCAAAACCAAAACCAAAACCAAACAAAACAAATAAACAAAAAACTCTGTTACCATAGAAATGTTAACTTTATAATTCTACTCAGCTAAGTTTACTTTGAGAAATAAACAACTGACATACAATAAATTTATCTTAGGAAATGTAAACAATAATCCCCCTTCCCCAAAGTCTCAAACAAACCATACTAATTTTAATTAAACTTTATTTCAAATTACCTCTGGAAGTCCATTAGATGATACAATTCCAAGTGAATTCATAAAAGGGATAAAATTTTTGAAATAAACATTTTTCACCTGAAAAATATAGCATTCAAATATATACATCTAAGATTACAATAATAAGATATATTAAAATTTAAAACAAAGTCTAGGCTTGGTAACTGTTCACACTAAAGTATTAACTGACATTTCCAGTACATTCAAACTAATGATATTGATTTATAACTGTTTCAATTATTTACTTTTAAATACAGATTTTTTTGAGCATAAAATAGTTAAAGTGGAAGTCTGTTAATGAAATGGGATCTATTGCATAAGGACCACTGAAACCAACCTGTGGAAGTCTGTTAATGAAATGGGATCTATTGCATAAGGAGCACTGAAACCAACCTTTTAAAGTGACCCTCAGAAACAGATTACTGGATGCTTCACAAGTGCAGTGTACTGCAGAATTTCTAACTACTGCTCTTCTTTACTAATTTTCTTTTCCAAACATTAGTCTACACTTACTGATTTTTGTAACAAATAGTACATTTGTTTTCTAATTAGTCCACACTTAACTGGGATATTTAGTAGTTATTCAATTAGTATAATTAACCAACAGTTATATATCCATAAATGCTATATTTAATCAATTATCAATTAAAATAAAGTTTTTATTAGCTTTACTTGAATCATAACTATGTAAACTTGAATCATAACTATGTAAACATTCTAAATTCTAAGAACAAATTCCTTAAGATGAAAAATTTATTTATCTAATCCTCACAGTGAAATGTAACTAGTTATGGTACAAAAAATCCAGGGAATTAGAAAAACACACTTACTACTATTTGTTCCCTTACTACTAAACAGCAGAATTGAGATAGCACTATTTCAGCTACAATTGTCAGTTTATTTATATGTGGTAACTTGTGATTCTAGAAAGGTGAAAAGCAACCATTTAGGTTTCTATATAAAGTTAATATAAACACAGAGATACATATTCATGACATTAGTAAGAACTACAGTGGTAAGGCCTAGATTTCTTGGAAATGTTTCTAATACTTAGAATTTTAAAGATGTAACACTTCACACATCTGGCGAGATGAATTGCAGACAAAATTTCAACAAATAAACTATGAGAGAAAGAAACTTTAAAATGAACTGAGACTCTGTGTCAGATGTCCAAAACTTTAGCAAAGGATCAGTGGGTGATGAGCAACCAGTCTCTGGAAACATGTTTACTCATTACTATAAAGCAGTGGGGTGCATTATTTGTAAGAATCCTTTCAATTTCAAATCCTAGACTCTTGAAGAAAATAAGTAATTATTATGTGTGCATAAGTTCTCTAACAGTTATTAACATCTGATATAGTATTTGGAAAGGGAGTAATAAAAGGCTAAACAGAAACTGGATGTTATATCACTCACACTAAAGTGAAACTAAGGTTTCTTGGCAGGGTGTTTTAAACACTAGGGATATTAGTAAATTCAAGGGAAAAGAAGAAGAAATATATTTGAAAACTACTGTCTTCATGATACACATTCAGTAATTCCAGAAGGGGATATTCTCTTTAAAAGCTAAGTAAGAAAGCATGAAAACTAATTTTTTTGCAAGTATTTTGCTCCTATAAAATTGAAGTGGTCCTAATTAAAAAATAAAAAAGCATGTTCACAATGAAGAGTACGTATTTTCAGGCAGACTTTGCATATATATCTACTTCAACTGTTTTAAAGAAAGAGTCAGAAAAATTACCTCATCTATATTACATTCATGTTCTTTACAGAGAACTTCAATAATTCTTGTATCATTTTCTAGTTGTTTTGCTATCCGGGCACTCCTGCTCTGACCTCTTCTGGGTGTTCGAGGTGAACCATTAATGGGGATTGCAGCTGTTTCTGTAAAAATGATAAATTAGATAAGAACAACTGTACATTCCATACTGAAAAAAATTAATGAAATTGGGCTGGGGATGTAGTTGAGTTGGTAGAGTACTTGCCTAGAAAATTATGAAACCCTGGGTTCAATTTCCATCACCACATACACCAGGAATGCTGGTACATACCTGTAATCCCAGCATTTAGGAGGCAGAGGAAGAGTCACAGTCCAATATCATCCTTGTCTACATAGTGAGTTCAAGGCTAGCCTAGGTCACATGAGACCTCTGTCTCCAAAACAATTACTTAAAATTAAATAAATTATAAAATAAAATAAAATGACACATTCTAATTATAACTAAGACAACATTAGAAATAATTCTTGTAGAATTTTATTCTACTTATTATGGATCACTACATAATTAACAATTTAAACTCATTAATTAATACCTATTGGGTCTCCCCTTTAGTTTTATAGTGCTGGCAATCAAATCCAGGGTCTCTGTGAATGCTACACAAATGCTCTATCACTGAGCCAGGAACCTTTCTGAATGCCTGTTGTGATGTATATGCTGTTATTAGTTTTTGCAACTTACATTTCTCTTTTACTCCCAATGCCACCCCCAAAATGCTATATCCCATAAACCCAGAGAAAGCCTGGTAAATAGATAATTTATAAATTACTTATAAGTGTATTCTACTCAGTATGCATGACCAAAACTATTTCCTGGGCTGATGAGATGTCTCAGTGGGCAAAGGCGCTTGCTGTCAAGGCTGACAACCTAAACCTAGTTCAATCCGTGGAATCCACACAGTGCAAAGAAGAACTGACTCTTGCAAGTTTCCTTTAGCTTTCACACCCAGGCCCACACACAATCCTACTACTCCACAAACAACATTAAATAAGTATAGATAGTTTTTCTCTATTTTAGATCCTTAAAATGAATGACCAAATATTTATGAGTTCTATCTATAAACACAGTATAAAATGTTTAAGTATTAGCAAATTACAATGTATTTATTTATTTTTTTTTTAATTTTTTTTTTCGAGACAGGGTTTCTCTGTGTAGCTTTGCGCCTTTCCTGGAACTCACTCTGTAGTCCAGGCCGGCCTCGAACTCACAGAGATCCACCTGGCTCTGTACAATGTATTTAAAAGTTGTAGTGTAGGGGGCTGGAGAGATGACTCAGTGATTTAGAACACTGGCTGCTTTTCCAAAGGGCTCAGGTTCAATTCCCAGTATCCACATGGAGGCTCACAACTATGTGTCCAGTTCCAGGGGATAGGATGCCCTCTTCTGGCCTGTACAGACACCAGGCACATAAGTACAGGTACATAAGCATACATGCTGGCAAAAGACATGTACACATGACAAGCACAAGCCATCTACTCTGATTATTTAAAGAATAAAGCATGAGGAAGTGAGGGGAGAGAAGTGGAACACTGTTTTGTGCTACAGATCGAAACCAGGACCTTCTGTGCTCTACCGCTGAACCACATCCACAAGCCGGGGCAGCACGTCATAGAACCTGTAACAACCCAGGCACAGTCAGCGGCGCATGCCTTTAATCAAGAGGCAGGAGGACCTCTGTGACTCTGAGGCCAGCACAGCAACATAGCAAGTTCCAGGCCAGCATGGGCTACATAGTGAGAGCCTGTCTCAAAAATAAATAAATAATTAATAAAATATTACAAGTTTATCAACCAATTACAAAGTAGGGATTTCGTGTAAATTCTGATTCAGTCAGCCTACAGAAAAGACACTTCCATTGAATTTATGAGCTAACTGGAAATCTGAACACTTATAAAGTATTGGTGGCATTAAACAGTAACTAATAGTTTTCAGATGCCACAATAGTACTTTCTTTTTAAGTCTTTATCTTTTACAGATACATACACCAAGATGAAACCATATACAAGCTGGAGGAACCTGTGGGATATGAGGCTACAGACGGGTCATAAACTGTCTTCTGAAGTTGGTCATAAGTACACGGAGACAAGCTACATCTCTTTATTTGAAATCCCCATCACAAAAGCTAATTAAAAATTTACTGTACTCAGTCAATTCAGCTT
>CABHPH010123719.1:15000-26934 GCA_902168325.1 Peromyscus nudipes
GGCAATCAGAGGACAACCTGCAGGAATTGGTGATCTTCTTTTACTATGTGAGTCCCAGTGACCAAACTCAGGTTGCCTGGTTGATGGCAAGTGTCTTTACATGCAAAGTCATTTCACTGGCCTCAAGATTCACATTTTTAAGAAAAGTTAGAGATTGGTACCTTTAAGTCAGAGAAAAATGTGAGTAATGGTATATCCATATGCTCATTCATTTGCTAATCACTAGAGCCATGATAAAGACTTTTCTCTTCTTTGCAAAAAAACAAATGAAAAGTGAGATTTAAGACGTAAATGAAATTTGAAATTTAGGTAGTGTTAATCTACCCTCAGAACTTTAAGATTAAGGGTTATAATAATTAATTCTTATTAAAATCATTTGGCATGGACCAGGCGGTTGGTGGCACATGCCTTTAATCCCAGCACTCAAGAGGCACAGGCAGGCAGATCTCTGCGAGTTCAAGGCCAGCCTGTTTTACAAAGTGAGTTCCAGGACAGTCAGGGCTACACAGAGAAACCCTGTCTCAAAAAACCAAAAAAATAAAAAAAATTAATTGGCATTACCTTTTATAAAATTTACTTCCTATTTTGGTGTGACCTACAGAACTCATGACTTCCAGAAACCATGTTGAAGCATGATGCATGCTAATTTTTCATTCTAAATATTTATAAAAAGTATCTCATATGCTCAATTTAACCCCCCACAAAATATTACACTAACCAAAACTATCAAGAAATAACAAACTCAAGTCAGGTGATGATGGCGCACCCCTTTAATCCCAGCACTTGGAAGGTAAAGGCAGGCGGATCTCTGTGAGGCCAGTCCAGTCTACAAAGCTAGTTCTAGGACAGCCAGGGCTACACAGAGAAACCCTGTCTCGAAAAACAAAACAACCAACCAAAAAACAATAAACCAAACTCAGAATATAATTATAAGGTCATCTCTAAATAATTATTGAACATAATTTCCTAACAGTTACATACATATGTAACTTAAAATAATAAGTTTATGTAACGTGTATAGCATACAATTTCAAGGCTTGTAGAAATAAATACATATAATAGGTACCTACATAAAATGTAAATTATGATCAAATCCAGAAAATGCCTATTTGCTTATGGCTCTTTATTTTTAAGAAAGACGTGTAGGGGTCAGAGAGATTGCTCATGGTTAACAGCACTTGCTGCTCTTGCAGAAGACCCAGGTTAAGCTCCCAGCATCCATAATGGTAGCTCACAAGTGTCTGCAATTCTCAATTCAAGGAAACCAATGCCCTCTCTGGCCTCCACAGGTACCAGGCATACATTTGGTACATAGACATATGTGCAAGCAAAACACTCATATGCACAAGATAAAAATAAGTATTTTTTTAAAAAAAGGAGAAGTTTGATTTGATTCACTTTCTACCTGTGGGGTATCTGCTAAGCTATTAATAATAACAACAAATACTGCAACTCTCTAAATGTGTGAGAAAATGGATAACCCTGTATCAGGTGGGTGTTTTAGGTCCATATGTTTGCAATGAGTTCAGTGAAGAAATATCACAGAGGGTGTAAACAACAAAGAAGAAATGTGTGATATGAAATGTCACTGGAAAACTCATTAACTTGTATGCTAACTAAAAGTCAGCGATGGTGAAGAAACAGGTGAAGTTTGTTTTCAGGCACGTCCAAGTAAGAAGAGCAGAGGGAAGTCGGAGGAACAGCCTCTCCACTCTAACAGCACTCGGAAGGGGAAACACACATTAGCCAAGTGCTAGCAGTAGCAATACCAAATCTGGAACAACGCTCCAGCAGGATGCTCATCTTTTTCGCCTTCTGGCTTGGAGGGAGAAGTAACTGCTAAAGAAAATAAAAGGGAAGTAAACATGATGGCTGCCTGCCCAGAACAGAGATTCCAGTATACTGTGCTGACTGGGAAAAGAGCGAAGTATAGCATTCATTTAACAAAGACTGAGAACCTCAAAGGCTCACAGCACTTCAGATGAATTCTCTGTCCTCGTCCTTACCTTCTGACTAAAAGCAGCGTAATGTCAGTTTACAGCACACTGTAATTCTCGGGGAATACAAATCAACCCCACATTAAGTGTAAAGGGAATGAAGGGAGGGTCTCAAAGAAAACATTAGCCACGCCGGGTGGCGGTGGCACACGCCTTTAATCCCAGCACTCGGGAGGCAGAGCCAGGCAGATCTCTGTGAGTTTGAGGCCAGCCTGGTCTACAGAGTGAGATCCAGGACAGGAACCAAAACAGAGAAACCCTGTCTCGAAAAACCAAAAAGAAAAAAAAAAAAAGAAAAAGAAAAAGAAAAAAGAAAAGAAAACATTAGCCACATGACGTCCCCTAAGATGAAGTAGTAAAGCATATATAAAAGAAAAAGTAAACTCTCAAAAAGGGGGGAAAAATCAGAGACTCTAATAGGAAGAAAATACTTTGATAAACAAACAAATAAACAAATAAATAAGCAAGCCATCCTGCATTATGGTGTTTGGGAAGCCAGGCAGAAAGATCACTATGTCAAAGGTAGTCTGTGTCACGTGTCAAGAACTTGCCTTCAAACAAACGAACAAACAAAAGAAGCTCACTGATCTCAATTGATATAAAAACAAGAAGTAGGATGAGCTAAGAACAAATTAGGCACAAATAACACCATTACAAAAAGAGTTCAAATCAAAACAAAAGATAAAAAGAACCTACACATAACACAAAGTTGGGGCTGGAGCTCAGTGACAGAATATTTGCCTGGCATTCATGAAGCTTTGGGTTCAATTCCCAGCATTGCCAAAAAGACAAAAAGAAAAATAATTAAAATAGAGAAAACAGATATGGAGTACAAAACAACCTGATACAATGTTTGAAGAAAATCTAACTGAATAAAATGACACCTTAAAATATAACATTATTAAGATGTCTCTGAAAAGAACAGATGCCTAGTTTTTTTTTTAAAGGTATTGCAACACAAATGAATACAGAATGATACAAATCAATAGATATCCTAGTAAAGGTATTAAACCTCACATTTAAGCTTCATTTTCTATTATTTTCTGCATGTGAGCATTTGCCTGCCTCCATGCCAGGTGCTGTGAAGGCCAGAGGAGGGTAACACACGCACTGGCACTGGAGTGACAGATTGTGAGCTGCCATGTGGAATGAAAGCAGGCTCTGCTGCAAGTGCTTTAGTTATTGAGCTATCTCTTCAGACCTAAACCTCAAGTTTAAAAAAGAACTCACTAAGTATTCAGCAACTAAATGACAGGAGGAAATTAAGCGAGCCTCAGGTTTCTCAAAATCAACATTCAAAACTAGAAAATATTGCCTTAAGGGACAAAATGACTCAAGAACAGGATACACAGTCAAGTTGTCTTTCAAGTATAAATACTGTGGACATTCTCCATTAACATGTCAAACATATGGAGTATGACATCAAAGGGCCTAGTTTTTTTAATTCTATGGGCTGGAGAGATGGCTCAGCAGGTAAAAGTGCTTGTCACCAAGCCTGAGGCATACACATACAATAAGTAAACAAATGTACAAGACAATTTTAAATCCTTGATGACACAATCCAGCTAGCTAAGAAATGGATCAAAATCAAGAACTCAGAAACAGAGAAGCTATAATAAAGTAGTGATAACAGGCACAGAATGCATTTAAATACTGAACTGAGACTAAAGGCATGTAGAAACTATAATTACAGATGAACAGATGTTATAGTCTTTGATAATGAAATGAAAACAATAGAATGTATTAATTATAAAGTGGGGAGAGGGAGGAGAATGTGCCGAGAGATTATTATCATGGTTTTTCCAAGTAGATTAAAGTACACTGCTGTAGAATTCCCACTTCCTATCTATGGCTGTAACACCCTGAACATGCCCGATCTCATCTGATCTCAGCTGCTAAGCAGGGCAAGGCCTAGTTAGTAGTTGAATAGAAGAAATCTCTCTTCTCTAATGGTATTGCGATGGTGTGATGGTTTGAATGAAAATGGCCCCCACAGACTCAGAGGGAATGGCATTATTGGAGGTGTGGCCTCGCTGGAGGAAGGGTGTCACAGGGGGTGGGTGGGCTTTGAGGTTTCAGATGCTCAAGCCAGGCCCAGTGTCTCACTTTCTCTTCCTGCAGCCTGTGGATCCAGACGTAGAACTCTCAGCTCCTCTCCAGCACCATGTCTGCCTGCATGGCACCCTGCTTCCTGCCATGATGACAATGGACTAAACCCTGGAACTGTAAGCCAGCCCCAATGAAATGTTTTCCTTCTAAGAGTTGCTCTGGTCATGGTGTCTCCTCACAGCAATAGAACCCCTGACTAAGACAGATGGGATTCCGGCTGTTTTCCATCAGCACAGTATACTGGGTTCTCATATTTGTTGACTACTCTCATCAGTTTCTACTTTCTCCAAGTCAGAAGAAGAAAAATGTGAGCATTCACCATGAATTTGGTACTAGCATTTAACCACTACGTTTTTCCTTTTTCACTGTATTAACAGTATCAAAATACAAGGCTAAAAAAGAAAAAGAAAGATGGAACAGGAAATATTTTAAGAAATATCGCCGGGTGGTGGCTGTGCACGCCTTTAACCCCTGCAGAGCAGGGGAGGCAGAGGCAGACAGATCTCTGTGAGTTCGAGGCCAGCCTGGGCTACCAAGTGAGCTCCAGGAAAGGCGCAAAGCTACACAGAGAAATCCTGTCTCGAAAAACAAAACAAAAAAAAAGAAAGAAAGAAAGAAAAAAAAGAAATATCATGTAAGATGACTAAACACTTAATATTTCCACTGATCACTAGGCACTGACTTCCATCCCCAGCACTCCTAAAAAGGAAAATGTAAAGAAAACAGAAGAGAAAGGAGGGACTAGGAGGAAAGGATAGGAAATGAAACATTTCTAATAATGTCTCTATTACCATAACTACAAAAATGGTTTACAGTTAATAAGCCATACAGAGAATATAGTGGAAGGATACATTAATTGAATAAAATTTTCATACTATTCCAAATGAGCAACTTAATCATTATATCTGACACATCAGCATGCAAAAACATGTTCATTTACCTTTAGCTAGCAAAAAAGTGATCCAAGAAATTTTTAGCACCAACATAGAATTTATTTCAGTAGATATCCTGGTAAAAAAAATACAAAGCAATAAAAAAGTTAGACACTGACAAAGTTTTTCAGCTTTACTTTTAAGTAGTTTGTTTTGTTTTAGATTGTAGACTAGAGTTAAATAAATACACAATGGAATGCAACTCTCTTTAAAAGCACAATTTACACCTGAACTCAATTTATCTCAGTTCATTTCGTGTGCCTACCAAAACATTTATTCTAAATGTTTATATTTAGAATAAATTATATAAAGCCCAAGGAACTTTAATGTAATTTGTTTCTAGTTACCTTTATACTTGTTTGCTCTTTTGTTTTCTAGTTAAGATGAACAATGTAAGCAAAAAGAAAAAAAAAGAATTAACATGGCTTTGGTTTAGCAAATTTGCCTTGAGAATGTTTCCATAGAATGGTCATTCATTAGAATTAGCAGGTTTATATAAATTGATAAATGCACAACCTGCATTTCTATGATACTGCTCTAATAGGGCAGAAAAATCTCCAGGACTACTTGATCTATTTCCAGAGAAGAACATGGACATACTGTTCTGGCCTGTGGTAGACGTTTTCAAGATAATTTAGGTTTGTAATTGAGATTTGTGTGTTGAAATTTGTACGTGTGTGTGTGTGTGTGTGTGTGTGTGTGTGTGTGTGTGTGTTTTGTCTACATGTGTGTCTGTGAACCACTTGTATGCCAGGTGCTTGCAGAGGCCAGAAGAGGTCATGAGATGCCATGGCACTGGAGATACAGACAGTTGTGGGCCATCATGTGGGTGCTGGGAACCAAGCCTAGGTCCTCTGGAAGAGGAGTGTTCTTAAGCAGAGCCTTTCTCCAGCCCCCTAATGTAGAATGTATTTGTTCTTATACAAAATTATGCATAGCCTTGTTAATACAATCCCTGTGATCGATCCTCAGTATATAATGAATGGACTGCATTTTCCCCAGAACAGTGACAGAGAACACCGAATCAATTTTCAGCTAATTAGTTCTCCTTTGCAATGTAAGGCATGAATTTTCAGAGCAGTTTAAACAGGATTTTATCACCTCAACTTATAAAGTAGTATGTTTTTATCACCCAAAAGAAAAGTAACCCTAGTAGTATCAGTATGTCTGATATTAGTCATGAAAAAAAGTTTTTTAGTGAAAAGTAACATGCTTTCAACTACTTACACACTGCTGGGTTGTGTCAAATATATAAGTTCACATGTCCTGGAAGGAATATAAAATTTCATTATCATTATGGCTTTTTAAAAGTAACTTTTGAAATACTACTGCAGCATGACTCATGAGCATTCTAAAATAAAGGTAAAATACATTTACCCACTACAAAGTGTCATTTCACATCACAGTGTCCTAATTACAAAAGGACTGGCTTCTGTCACTGACTTTTAAATCAAAACTGATAAAATCAAAATCTCAGGTCAGTGGGTAACTAATGACTATCTAACTAGTAAGTCATATATATCCATATAGTTCATTCTGTAATAAAAAAAAAAAGCTTCGGCATCACAATTTTCATATTCCAGAAAATCATACAAGTAAGATGGGAAAAGAAAACCTTGGTTTGATTCAGGGCCGGCAACATTAAAGCTAAATTATTCCATAAAACTGGTCAATAAAAAATATAAATTCCTTTTACAAAGTCCAGGGTGACCTTTTAAGGACAAATCAGACTATCTCATTCCCTAGTATAAAATCATTCATCAACTTTCCAGTGCCTGCAAGGCACAGTCCTAGCTCACTACCAATCAGACCCCTTCCTACGTTCCAGACATTCAGACTTAGCAGTTCAAAGGACATCCTGCTACTGTTTCTGGTATTGTACACACACTTGTCACATGCTTAATATGCCTGGTTCCAGTCCCCACTCATTTTGCTTAATACATTTCTATTTTTTCTTCATCTCTAGCTTTTTTTTCTTAGTCAAAATCACCAGTACTGGGATTACCCTTTTCACCTAGTTAAGATATACAATGTATTACATCTTTTCTACTTAAATACAATACTCTACAATAGAGCATCACAATCATTACTGCATTTATTTTTCTTTTTCATGTGTACATGTTGTGGTGTACACATGTTTGGGTTGGTGCACATATGTGCATGTATGTGGAGGCCTGAGGTTGATGTCAGGAATCTTCTTCAATTGTTCTTTTTGAGGAAGGGTCACTCAATCAAATCCAGAATTCATGGATATAGCAGGGTACTAATGGTTATTCTTGATGTAGTTTGTTAATTTATTTTCTGACAAAACAACTGATGTCATAAAGTTTCTTAAAGTATATTCCATAAAATACTTCTTTCATAAGACCTTATGTTTAATACTGTTATAGTTTGAATGTGAAATATCCCCAACAGGATCACACTTGAGAGTCACTCAGATGGCCTAGAGGCTTTAATAGCCCAGACCCACTTCCTGTTCATGGACTCTGCTTCCTTTTATGGATGCCCTGCCACCATGCTTGCTGGGGCTGCCACATCTTCCCTACTATGAGACATTGTAGCCCTATGGAACTGTAGATGGGAATAATTCCTTTCTCCCTCAAGTTGTTTTTGTTGGGGGTATTTTACCACAGCAACAGAAAGTAACTGAGACAAATACATGTGTATAACCTATTTAGAAAATGCTGAACTGAACCGAACAGATCCAAACTTCTAAACACCTTGCATCACCTTGGTACTTTGTGACTGTCTAAGGGATACAGAATGAAAATAGGTATTATGCAGTACTTTCCAGACAATGTCTTTTTTCTTGTTTTAAAAGCTTTGGGCCTGCAAGATAGCTCAGTTGGTAACATGCATGCTGCTGGGCCTGACAACCTGAATTTGAAAATGGGACCAAATGGTAGGAGAGGACCAACACCTCCAAGTTGCCCTCTAACCTCCAATCTGTGTCATGGTGCATTTTCCCACTTGAAAGCTAATATTCATGAAAAGTTTATTATGTTTATACAAAGCCACTGAACAAAAGCACTATTTATGTATTACCTCATTTAATATATTAAACACTTAACAGGTATGTGATGGCTATTTTTGGTGGTCAACTTGACTACATCTGCAATTAACTAAAACCTCAAAATAGAGGGCACATCTGTGAGGGATTTCTGTCTAATTTGAAATGGGAAGATCTACTTCTAATCTGAATCTCTGAGGTAGGAAAACACACCTTTAATCCAGCTCTTGAGGTGGGAAGACACACCTTGCAGATCTTTAATCCAAATCTAATCTGGGCTATGCCTTCTGCTAGAAGCCTATATATGGCCAGGGAAAAAGGAAGCTTTTGCTCTTTGCCTGTTTGCCCTCACCTTGCTATCAAGTCCATTCCTTCACTGGCATTAGAGTCTACTTCTTTAGGATTCCAGCATATACTGAAGATCAGCTGAGACATCCAGCCTTATGGAGGAACAACTACTGAATTCTTGGACTTTCCATTCATAGCTGGCCATTGTTGGATTAGCTGGATCACAATCTGTGAGTCTTTCTAGTAAATCCCCTTTCTATATATAGATAGAGATTCAGTCTATAATTTCTGTTATTCTCAAGGACCCTGGCTAATAAATCCCCTTTCTATATATATAGAGCGATTCAGTCTATAAGTTCTGTTACTCTCAAGGACCCTGACTAGTAGGTACTCTCATTAACTTGCTTTAGACATTAGAAAACAAAGTACCCAACTTAGGTAACTCATTTATCAAGATCACACAGTACGTGCTTACGATTGGGTTAGAATCCAGGTGTGTGTGACTACCTCTCCCCTGAGCCCTGCTATAGCTTCTCTCTTTTTGTGAGACAACACATCCAACTACTTTTTGATAGAGGAAAAGCAGGATGGACGGGAACTTCTATCTCCTCTGTTTCAAGGGCACATTTGTACTTCATAGTGCAGAGGGGAATCCGCACATGCTTCGGTAAAGAGCTCATCACGGACACACTTCAGTGGTTTGTCTGAGTAGGCCCAGTCTAGGTGCCTCAGAGGAACTCAATCAGGCGAAACAACCTTAAGAGTGTAAACCCAGCTTCTCGAAGAGAGATGATAATGAGGGCAAACTTCAGGGAAGACAGAGAAGCCCTGTCACAAGAATCTCAACTGGACCAGAGTTACAAGGCTAGCTTTGGAACACGCCTGCCACTGCTCCCATTCCCTGGACAGGTTGCTAGCTATGGATGACAGGGAAGATATCTTTGGGAGTTAATTGGTGATTTCTCCGATGGCTGATTCTCTAAATGAAGCACATCTTGAAGATTCAAATCCTCATTGTTCATTGATGTTTGTGTCAATGGTCATCATGAACTCTCATATTCCAGTTACGTTTGAAGAAAATTCTGTGAAAACTGTTGTCTGGGATCTCACTGACTAACCTGGAAATACTGCTGTTCCTACTGGCCCTTAGAGAATAGGATACAGGAAGATCCTGAACACTTCAAAATTGTCTACATAACTTCTAAAGCTTTTGAATTTCAATATGTAGTAGATTCGATATTCTTTTCTTCTTTCTCCTCTGAATTTTCTGGCATCTAAGAAATTCTCTGAAACTTTCTTCTCCCCACCCTTCCAAACTACTTAAAGTTACTCTTCAAAATACAGATACGAGAAAATTCATGTTAGTACTCTTAATATTGTTAGTTATTGTTAATGAATATTAAGAGACAATTTTTGGTTTAATGGTATTTCTATTGATCACTCACTGTTCTCTGTTTAGAGAAAAAGATGGCAAACCACCTAAACAAACTATTCTGTAAAGTCTGAAAATCACTTATGAGGTTATTCTCCTTTCTAACATCCGTTTCTATTTTCCCCTCAATTCCCAGGATATCAACTGTAATTTATAAGTGGAAAGTATAATAAATAAATAAATAACCTGAAAACTGAAACTGGTATCAAAGCAGAATACTGATGTCAGACAAGAGAGTAAAACTACCTGGAATTATCCAATTAAAATTATTACAGTAGAAATGTGGATGGAGAAATCTCACAGGGCCCACCCCTGGACAAACAACTTCAGGCAATTAAGAAATGCTGAGAATAGGAAAACCATTTTCCCCAGGGAGGAGCCCATTAACTGGTTATCCGATAACAAATGGTTAGCCCTGAAATCATATACACAGAAGTAACATTAAATGGACTCAGCAGGTTATAATTACAGATTTTGTATACATGTAACAACATCAAAGAAAATGAGGCAACAGATTTAAAGGAAGCAGGTGCACAGGGTGGGGGTTCTGGGAAGAGTCAGAGGAAGGAAAGGGAATGGGGAGAACTGATATAATTATATTTTAATAATAAAAATAAAATAAAATTATTATAGCAAAAAGTAGTAACTTTTTTTAAAATAATAATATTGTAGCAAAAAGTACCCTCAAATGATCCCTAGCCCTCAAATTCTAGATCTAGAAATAATCTGACAGTCTTGTTTTTTTGTTTTTGTTTGTCTTTTAGTACTGATTTGTGTAGAATTTTCTTTCACTCTTAAAGATTCAACTCATTCTTATTTATATTTATGTGTCTGTATCTCTGTTGTTTATACACATATTTATGCAAGTGCCCTGCACAGGCCAGAAGCTGGAGTTACAGGTAGTTGTGAGTCACCAGAAGTGGATGCTGGGGTAGAATTCCCATAATCTGCAAGAGCAGCAAGCATTCTTAACCACTGAGCCATCTTTCCAGCCCACTATAATTTCCTTACCAATTGTTTCAGTGAAGTTTTTGCTTATTTTGTTTCTTAAGGATGGGAAACCTCTACTACAATTCTGGAAAGCTCCTTTTGAAGCATTTGGCCCGGTTTTCCCTTGTGCACTGTCACAATCATAGCATATGCTAATTTATGTATTTAACACCACAAATACATTGGTTCTCATCAAAACTGGCGTATAATTGTTTGATTATAGTTATAATACTTAAAATGGGGTTATGTAAAGTTTTTTTTCAAATTTTCAGAGATCTAAATAATATCATGACAGAAATCTCTGAACTTTTTCATATTTGGGGCCATAGCCTTATGAAAACTGCAGAGATGATGAATTAAGTGGCTATGGAAACATTTAAAGAATTTTAAAAGATCACTATTAAATTTTAATTAATTTAATTAATTAAAACAGTATATATGTATATCATATATATTTTATATATACATATATAAATAATATACATATACATGTATTAATATTATGAGGTCATTAATGTAAAATAGTAACCTAAGGAAAGAAACATTCCAAAATTATAATCTCTAGCACTGAAATATTTTCTTGATTCTCACTTTGTTTAGGACTATCTATACTATCCAAGTACTCTATAATCAGTTCACACTTCTTAGGCAACTTATTTGTCATCTCTTTTTAATAATTAAAAATAAATTCTTTTTTTTCTTGTGCAAAGAAAAAGAGTCTACTCTTTAAAAAAAAAAAAGGCAGGGAGTGGGCAGTGGCATTACATTACAATTAAAAACATGAAAAAAGCAAAGGCCAGGCCTCATGGTAGGAAATCTTTAATAGGCAGAGATATCACTGTGAGTTCAAGGCCAGCCTAGTCTACATGGTGAGTTCTGGACCAGCCATAGCTATACAGCTACACAGAGGAACCCTGTCTAGAAAGGAAGGGAGGAAGGAGGGAGGGAGAAGGGAGGAGGGAGGGAGGGAGGGAAAAGAAAAGGCAAGGCATTATTTCAAAAATTCTAGGGCAAATCTAGAAATGTTATTGCATGCCTGTGATCCCAGTATCCAGGAGGCTGAGGTAGGATATGAGTTCAAGACCAGGCTAGGATGGCCTGTCTCAAAAACTAAGTAGGATGGGGTATGCTGGGGATGTAGCCTAGATCTGTATGTTTAGGTTAGACCGATTGCTG